>SJYO01033645.1:23694450-23911640 GCA_006410555.1 Capra ibex | reverse complement strand
TGACACACCTAGTGTTATTTGACACCTTTTAAGACTTTCTCTACCCTTATGGTCTGGTGGACTGGACGGAGAACTCTTTAGACACACGTCCAGTCCTTCGTTGTCAATCTTGACCTGTACCTTGTTGTCTGACCAAGGTTTAAACTTTTCCTCATGCAGTTCCGACATATAACAGTGGGACGAATAAATTGAAGATACGTCTCATGTAGTACTCTTTGCGACCTGACCTTCTTTGTGTTCGACCTCAGTTCTAACGACCCTCTTTATAGTTATTGGAGTCTATACGTCTACTGTGGTGCGAATACCGTCTTTCACTTCTCCTTGATTTCTCGGAGAACTACTTTCACTTTCTCCTCTCACTTTTTCAACCGAAATTCCGAGTTGTAAGTCTTTTGCTTCTAGTACCGTAGACCAGGGTAGTGAAGTACCCTTTATCTACCCCTTTGTCACCTTTGTCACAGTCTGAAATAAAACCCCCGAGGTTTCGGTGACGTCTACCACTGACGTTGGTACTTTAATTTTCTATGAATGAGGAACCTTCTTTTCAATACTGGTTGGATCAATCGTATAAGTTTTCGTCTCTGTAATGAAACGGGTGATTCCAGGCAGATCAGTTCCGATACCAAAAAGGACACCAGTTCATACCTACACTCTCAACCTGACACTTCTTCAGACTCGCGGCTTCTTAACTACGTAAACTTGACACCACAACCTCTTCTGAGAACTCTCAGGGAACCTGACGTTCCTCTAGGTTGGTCAGGTAAGACTTCCTCTAGTCGGGACCCTAAAGAAACCTTCCTTACTACGATTTCGACTTTGAGGTCATGAAACCGGTGGAGTACGCTTCTCAACTGAGTAACCTTTTCTGAGACTACGACCCTCCCTAACCCCCGTCCTCCATTTCCCCTACTGTCTCCTACTCTACCGACCTACCGTAGTGACTGAACTACTTGTACTCAGACTCACTTGAGGCCCTCTACCACTACCTGTCCCTCCGGACCGCACGACGCTCAGTACCCCAACGTTTCTCAGCCTGTGTTGACTCACTGACTTGACTTGACTTATCCTCCATCACTAGTTCTGGTAGGGATTCTTTTTCTTTACGTTTTTCCGGTTTATCAACAGAATAATCCGGAATGTTTATCGACTCTTTTCTTCTCTTCGATTTCCGTTTCCTCTTTTCCTTTCTACATAGGTAAACTTACGTCTCAAGGTTTCTTATCGTTCCTCTCTGTTCTTTCGGAAGGAGTCGTCAGTTACCTTTCTTTATCTCCTTTGGTCATCTTTCCCTTTCTGATCTCTAGAGAAGTTCCCTAGCGAAGTTCCCTAGCGAAGTTCCCTTGTAAAGTACGTTTCTACTCGTGTTATTTCCTGTCTTTACCATATCTGGATTGTCTTCGGCTTCTATAATTCTTCTTCACTGTTCTTATGTGTCTTCTTGATATGTTTTTTGTAGAGGTACCGGAATTATTGGTACTACTACACTAGGGAGTGGATCTCGGTCTATAGGACCTTACACTTCAGTTCACCCGGAATCCTTCGTAGTGATACTTATTTCGATCACCTCCACTACCTTAAGGTCAACTCGATAAAGTTTAGGACCTTCTACTACGACACTTTCACGACGTGAGTTATACGGTCGTTTAGGCCTTTTGAGTCGTCACCGGTGTCCTGACCTTTTCCATTTAAAAGTAAGGTTAGGGTTCTTTCCGTTACGGTTTCTTACGAGTTTGATGACGTGTTAACATGAGTAGAGTGTACGATCGTTTCGTTACGAGTTTTAAGAGATTCGGTCCGAAGTCGTCATACACTTGGAGTTTGAAGGTCTACAAGTTCGACCAAAATCTTTTCCATCTCCGTGGTCTCTAGTTTAACGGTTGTAGACGTCCTAGTAGTTTTTTCATTTTCTCAAGGTCTTTTTTTATAGATGAAAACGAAATAACTCATGTGGTTTCGGAAACTGACACACCTAGTGTTGTTTGACGTCTTTTAAGACTTTCTCTACCCTTATGGTCTGGTGGACTGGACGGAGGACTCTTTAGATATACGTCCAGTTTTTCGTTATTAATCTTGGTCTGTACCTTGTTGTCTGACCAAGGTTTAACCCTTTCCTCATGGAGTTCCGACATGTAACAGTGGGACGAATAAATTGAATATACGTCTCATGTAGTACCCTTTATGGTCCGACCTACTTCGTATTCGACCTTAGTTCTAGTGACCTTCTTTATAGTTATTGGAGTCTATACGTCTACTGTGGTGGGAATACTGTCTTTCGCTTCTTGATTTCTCCGAGAACTACTTTCACTTTCTCCTCTCACTTTTTCAACCGAATTTTGAGATGTAAGTCTTTCGATTCTAGTACCATAGACCAGGATAATAAAGTACCGTTTATCTAACCCTTTGTCACCTTTGTGTGAAATAAAAAATCCCGAAGTTTTAGTAACATCTACCACTGACGTCGGTACTTTAATTTTCTGGGAACGAGGAACCTTCTTTTCGATACTGGTTGTATAATTTTTCGTATAATTGGTCGTATAATTTTTCGTCTCTACAATGAAAGGGTTGTTTCCAGGTAGACCAGTTTCAAGACCGAAAAGGTCATCAGTACATACCTACACTCTCAACCTGATATTTCTTTCGACTCGTGGTTTCTTAACTACGAAAACTTGACACCACAACCTCTTCTGAGAACTCTCAGGGAACCTGACGATCCTCTAGGTTGGTCAGGTAGGATTCCCTTTAGTCAGGACTTATAAGTAACCTTCCTGACTACGACTTCGACTTTGAGGGTTATGAAACCGGTGGACTACATTTCTTGACCAGTAAACTTTTCTGGGACTACGACCCTTTCTAACTTCCACCCTACTCTTCCCCTACTGTCTCCTACTCTACCAACCTACCATAGTGACTGAACTACCTGTACTTAAACTTATTCGAAGTCCTCAACCACTACCTGTCCCTTCGGACCGTACGACGTCAGGTGCCCCAACGTTTCTCAGTCTGCGCTGACTCGCTGACTCGACTTGACTACACTACCCATAGACTAAAATTTTTTAACCAATCTGTTAATAGAATCTTGTAAATAATTTCTTAAGAAAAGAAGATTAAATTTTAAGGAGGAAATAATATATGTTTAGAAATACTAATACACTTAGACAAACTAGAGTACATAAACGGATGTAAAAAGGACTGGGACATGTACGGACAAAATTAATGAAATATTATAGAAAATATAAACGACCATCTCCAGATAGGGAAGTCAGAAGAAAAAAAGTAAATAGGCAAATTGATTGATACGTATATATACATATATTTTCGTCCCGTACGACGTCAAGTACCCCAGTTTTTCTCAGTCTCTGTTGATCCGTTGACTTGTTGTTGTTATTCAATATACATAAACCTCTCCAAAGTACACGGAGTTTCCGTAAGTGACATGTTTTTGTATAACTCTTTCCGTGTTACGACCTAGTGGTTTCCCCAAACATCAGATACACCATCTGTTATTCATTTGTTAATCCCCTGTAGGGACCACCAGGTCACCAATTCTGAGGAGTTAAGGTTACATCCCCCATGTCCAAGTTAGGGACCCACCGTTTGATTCTAGCATGTGCAACACGACACACGTCGGGGGTGTTCTCATTTGTTTATATTAATCTATTAATGATTTTATCTCAGTCAGGTCCCCTCCCTGACGGACTGTACCGACCATCGATTGAAATCCTCTTGAGAAGTTTCTATCGTCATTAACTAGTATCCTTTTGTGACCCCTCTTCTACAAATTTCCGTCCTGTTGATAACGTTCCCGCATCGTCGTGTTTACCCATACCGTACAAGTCCGATGATGTACACCAAACCTTTCCGAAGAAAAATTTTAAAAATAAAATAAATAAAAACCGACGTGACTTAGAAATAACGAAGAACACACGGAAGAGATCAAAGTCGCTCACCCCCGATGAGATCAACGTCGAGGGTCCGAAGAGTAACACCACCGAAGAGGACAGTGTCTCGTACCCGAGATTAACTGAGTGTCGTACACCCTAGAAGGACCTGGTCCTTGGCTTGACGCAGGGACGTAACCGTCCACCTAAGAATTGGTGACTTGGTGGTCCCTTTAGGGGGTCTTACCAAGGAAAAGAAGTAAATAAACAAACAAGTACAACCTAAGTGGCAGTCGATAAATTCGAACCCAGTCTAGTACTTCCCGAAGCTCTACCAGAGAATCTGTGGTGAGATCACCATTATACCTTTTAACGAACTTCCTCTCATTCTTCTCTCTACTACTCTAGACTTACTCCTTCCATTCCTTCTCCTCTACCTCCACACTGATCTGGTCACAAACCTACCTCTCATTTTTTGTTCACCTTAAGTATAAGTAAGTAATAAGTAAATTGTTCTACTTTAATTCACTTACAATTTACTCTCAAGAACTCAATTTACTCACTTGAGAACCTCAACCACTACCTGTCCCTCCGGACCGCACGACGTCAGGTACTCCAGGGTTTCTCAGCCTCTGCTGACTCACTGACTTGACTTGACTTTACTCTCAAGAATCCAAAGACTAAACTCGTTTTATCCTTGACTACCACGGTAGGGGGTTCTAGTACTTATGTCCTTCACAAATTTCAAACCTTCCTACTTCAAAAAAACAACCCAGAAACAACACCGAGTGTCCCAGGGATCAACACCGTAGGTCCGGGGTCTCGATCGACACCGAGTACTCAAATCAACTGGGAACCGTACACCCTAGAACCCCGAAGGGTCCACCACGTCACCATTTCTTAGGTGGACGGTTATATTCTCTGTGTCCTCTAATTCCAAGTTAGGGACTCAGTCATTCTGGGGGACCTCATCCTTTACCGTCAGGTAGGGTCTAACGGTAAAGGACCTTTTAAGGTACCTGTCTCCTCAGACCGCCCGATGTCATGTTTGAGTCGTTGAATCTTGTGTGTGTATGTGTGTATGTGCGTGTGTGTGTATGTGTGTGCCCCCTAGAATCGAGGGACTGGTCACCAACTTGGACGTAGGGGACGTGACCTCCCGTCTAAGAATTACTGACCTGTGGTCCTTTCAGGGACCTTCTTATTTCAACTAAAGTCTAAACCTATAAACTCAAACTCCACGAACACCATATGGGACCATATGTGCAGATTATTCATAATACACACATTAAGACCACAAACTTTATTTTTAAATAGTAGATATATAGATATGTACCAACAACTTCAGTACCCGTTCTAACGGATTTTTTTCAGACATTTGACTCTTCTCTCACCTATAGATTTCCCTCTATGGTCGTAAATTCCATTTCATTTTTCTTTGTAAAGGAAGTTTTTCTCAAATGATTCACCAGTCTCTTAACAGTACCTTTGGTGCTTCCTCCCTCGTCAATTACATAATTCGTTACCTCTCTCCATCGTTTACTGATTTTTGACTTAGGTCACTTTTCGAGTGATCACTGATATTCCTCTCTTTAAAGTCCACTCTTTTCTGCATCTTCAGTTCTTCGTTCCTTCATATCTATCCGTCATAGGTTTTGTTTTAAGTCGTAGAAAGAGAGGTTACACTGAGGAGAAGGACGTTAGAATCTGTGTCTATAAGGGGAGTCGGAGGATTCGGTTTTTAAGGGATTTGTGGATTGAGGAAGTGAGAGTAAATAATAGGAACAGATTAATACCGTAATGAGGGGATTAAACTGAAGAAATTAATTATGAAGATTATAAGGTCTTCCTATTTAGGGTCTGTAGTACTATTAGATACCTAACACCATAATCTCTACGAAAAAATATAAAAAGACAGACTATTAAACGAAAAAGTCATAAGAAGACCTTATTGACCATACATAAATGAGTGTATTCATTTTCAAAATTTTATTAAAAAGAGTGAATAGAATATAGACTGTAGTAGAGAAACAAAGATCAGACGATGGTCCCCAGATCGGTCTAAATAATGTTATTGAAGAATGGAAGAGAAGGACGTCCATCACACCGTGAGGAGTTTAAGACAGTGACCCGTCAGTCTTATTCGAAACATTTATCTTTAGAATTATGTAAAGAGAGGTCAATTTTCAAGAAGTTACGGAAGTCTATAGAGACTCCTAATTGAAGTTTGAAGATCGTAAGACACTATTACGGGAACAGAATAGAGTAAAAAAGAGTAAGAGGATAAGAAAAGAACTTCGAGGGTAAGTTTCTATTCATCATTTTTGACCAAAGAGGAGGAAAGGAAACACTTAAGGGAGAGTAGGAAATTTGGTCAAATTTTTAGTAAGAAGGATCTGAAAGTGACGTCGAGGTAAGATTAAATCTGTGAGGAGAGAAGACGTTAGATCCGTGGAGAGTTAGTCACAGTAGAGTGTCATAATTATTCGGACAAGTAGAAAAGGATTAAACAACCGATAAATTAAAAGGAAGACACTTAAATGATAAATGTAGAAAACAAGTGAAAGGACTCAACATGAAAAGAATAACTAAACACCATTAAGAATAAATACAACGTTTATAAAAAAGAGTCAGATAAGGATCCAAAATTTCAAATAACAAACCATAATTTTTTTAAAAAAAAATCCTTCAAGGGACCACCGATCAAAGTAAGGTTAGGGTTTCTTTCCGTTACGGTTTCTTACAAGTTTGATGACGTGTTAACAGGAGTAGAGTGTGTGATCGTTTCATTACGAGTTTTAAGAGGTTCGGTCTGAACTTGTCATACACTTGGTACTTGGAGGTCTACAAGTTCGACCTTTAACTTTTTCGTTATCTCAAGGTCTTTTTGTGGACGAAGACGAAATAACTGATACGGTTTCCGAAACTGACACACCACCACCAAATCAACTATTCAGCACAGGTTGAGAACGTTGGGGTACCAGACATCAGGTGGTCCGAGGAGGCAGGTACCCTAAAACCTAACGGTAAAAGAAGAGGTCCCCTAGAAAGACTGGGTCCTTATCTTGGACCAAGAGGACGTAACGTCCGTCTAAGAAATGGTTGACTCGATACTCCCTTCGGGAGTATTGACTGACACACTTAGTGTTGTTTGACCTTTTAAGAAGTTCTCAACCCTTATTGTCTGGTGGAATAGACGGAGGACTCTTTAGACATACGTTCAGTCCTTCGTTGTCAATCTTGCCCTGTACCTTGTTGTCTGACCAAGGTTTAGCCCTTTCCTTATGGAGTTCCGACATATAACGGTGGGACGAATAAATTGCATATACGTCTCATGTAGTACTCTTTGCGACCTGACCTTCTTTGTGTTCGACCTCAGTTCTAACCCTCTTTATAGTTATTGGAATCTATACGTCTACTGTGGTGGGAATACCGTTTTTCACTTCTTGATTTCTCGGAGAACTACTTTCACTTTCTCCTCTCACGTTTTTAACCGAATTTTGAGGTGTAAGTCTTTCGATTTTAATACCGTAGACAAGAGTAGTGAAGTACCGTTTATCTACCCCCTTTGTTACCTTTGTCACTCTCTGAAATAAAAGAACCCGAGGTTTTAGTGACGTCTACCACTGACGTCGGTACTTCAATTTTCTGGGAACGAGGAACCTTCTTTTCGATACTGGTTGGATCTGTCGTATAATTTTTCGTCTCTGTAATGAAATGGTTCAACCAGTTTCAATACCGAAAAAGTCATCAGTACATACCTACACTCTCAATCTGATATTTCTTTCTCACGACTTCTTAATTACGAAAACTTGACACCACAACCTCTTCTGAGAACTCTCAGGGAACCTGACGTTCCTCCAGGTTGGTCAGGTAGTATTTCCTTTAGTCAGGACTCATAAGTAACCTTCCTGACTACGACTTCGACTTTGAGGTTATGAAACCGGTGGTCTACACTTCTCGACTGAGTGACCTTTTCTAGAACTACGACCGTTTCTGACTTCCGTCCTTCTCTTCCCCTGTTGTCTCCTATTCTACCAACCTATCGTAGTGACTGAGTTACCTGTACTCAAACTCATTCGAGGTCCTCAACCACTACCTGTCCCTTCGGACCGTACGACGTCAGGTACCTCAACTTCTCAACCTGTACTGATTCTCTGACTTCACTTGACTTGACTTGACCACCGATCACCACTCCTAAGACCCGAAAGTAACGGTACCGGATCCAAGTTGGGGACCAGTCCCCAGACTCTAGGGTGTTCAAAACCGATTTTTTTTTAAAAACAAAAAAAATCATTTTATATACTTCACAAATTTTTACCAAAACGTAGAAAGAGTTCTTCTGGAGATATGGTTTCTATATTTAAAGAACGAATACGTAAAGAAGAACTATAAACAAAACGAAAAATATGAATGGAGAACCGTAAACAAAGATTTCTTCGTAATAGGTGTAATAATCAGAGAAACATTCAAAGATACCAACTTTTTAGATGTCTTAAGGTTCCAACAGGTCACCAGTGTTGAGATACGAAAGTACGACTCACGGGTTCAAAGTTAGGAACCAGTCCCTTGATTCTATGGTCTTGATATTTTATTATTACCTTATCCCTTGATAATAATACTAATATATTATCCCTTGATAAATGGGCCACGATGGTTTTTCTTTTAGATAAATAAATAACTTACGGGTAAATCCACAACCGTGACAGTCCACGACCCCGTATGTTTGCCTGTTCTTCCCTTCCGGGGAATAGAATTACCTCGAATGTAAGACCTCCATCTCCGTCTGTCATTTGTTTATTAGATTTATTTATAACGAAAATTATTACTGGTGCTTAATTAACTTACCCTTCGACGACTTTAGTAAATGGAGTCTTACCCTGAGTTTGGGTGGGTTTTAGGATGAACCCTGAACTTGGGTACACCGACCCTGAATTTTGTCGGTTTTGGGTAAAACCCTGAGGCACGAATCAACGAGTCAGTACAGGATGAGAAAAGTTGATCGACCGGTCCGAGAAGACAGGTACCCCTAAGAGGTCTGTTCTTATGACCTCACCCGACGATGCGGGAGGAGGTCCCCTAGAAGGGTTGGGTCCCTGACTTGGTTCCAGAGGATTTGACGTCCGCCTAAAAAATGACAGACTTGGTGGTTCCTTCGGGAAACCCTGAGATTTGGTCGGTTTTAGGTGTCCGAAGGTTGACTCTGGTGTCTAGACCAAAGTTGTGGATTGTTTCGAGTCCAAAGACTAAAGAGTAGCATCTTTCTTAAGTCACTCTCTGTTTCACTATCCATTCTCCACCTAAGAAGCCTCTCTTTGTGCGAGGTGTCTTCTCGCACCCGGTAGAGTCTCCCACTCACGTCGTCGGAGTCTCACACACCAATCGAAAATACCCAACCCATTAAAGTGTCCGATTACTCACCCTCATAATAAGGTTGATAAAACCCTTTACCTACCCCCAAAGGTCCCTAACCCGGTGACGGGTGGAAAACTAGAAACTACCAACTGAGACCTTGACAGTATCATGGAGACCCACAACTAACTCCGAGTTCCCGATCAGTTTCTACTGAACAGATTGTAGTACCTGGATAAACTCAGATTAGTCAAATACAGGAAAAGAGTCCGATACAGTAAGAAAGTTTCCAACACGGGACGGGGGAAGGGAGGACAAAAGTGATGGAGGATTGTCTCCAGTAACTTCCAGAATTATATTCATCCGTCTCCTACACATGTTTTTTGTCAAGGTGACTCACCTAGTGGATAACCAAAAGTCTGACGAAGACGTAAATGATAGTATGATTTTTTATTAAGATAGTCCTTATTGAGGGAGACATACAAATAAGGGTGTCTTATCAAAGAATCGCTAACTTAATTTCCTATCTTTCTTAGTCATAAAAATGTGTGTAACGGTTTAACGAAAGTTCTCCTGTAAGGTTATGTGAGTGGTCATTTCCTTATGGCGAGACCCTCCATTGTCACCTTTTACATTGGTAGTTTTTTTTTTGCATGGAAATCCCAGTCCTTTTCCTTTTCTATTTACTCGGTAGGACCTAGATGTTCACTGCCCACTGTCCAGTTACTGCACCCTTTCGTAAACGAACCCTTGTCCTAAGTTTTGGGTAAAGGAAAAAAAAAACGAGACGACACCCCGTACACCCTAGAATCAAGGTCTATTCCCTAGGTTAGTACGGGGGACGTCACCTTCGCGCCTCAGAGTTGGTGACCTGGAGGTCCCTTAAGGGAGATTTGGGTAAAGACGGTGGGACACTGGAAGTGTCCAATATCGACGGTCGACTCAGAATTAAAGGACTTTAAGCCACCCAAGCCGAATCGGAAATACAAAAGGTTGTAGAGGTCTGTTTCGAGGCAAGATCGAAAAGGTCTAAGTTCTGTCCAACAGATTAACCATGTCTGACCTTAGTTGTAGACGGCACTTTGTGGTTGATTAGTGAGGACCGGTGAAGGCCGACGGCCCCTGTTTCCCTAAATTCGCAGGCCCTGGCGTGAAGGCCTATTAATCTCGACACGCAATGTTCGGACTCGGGCGCTCAGTGTGGCCGACTGCGGCCACGGTACTGACGCGTACGAGGCGCGTCAGTGCTTCGTCTCATCCCGTCGTTTACCCCGCCCGTGGGACTGAACAGAGCGCCAATGACCCGCCCGCGCTCGCGCGCTCGGAATCCCCGCCCCGCCCCGCCTCGGATCGGGCTCATCCGCGACGTCTACAGTCGCATCGCAGTGACGAGCGCCTCGACTCCAGCAGAGTCCACTCCACCAGCTGGGCCTTCACCGACACGACGCCGGGGGACCCACAATATTCCTAGGACGTCGCCTCAACAATTCCCCCTCGCCGGAGTGGGGCGAAGGAGGTGGATGGGACTTTGTTGGTACTGCTTTCCGTCTCGCCAGCTTTCTAGCGTTTGCCGCCGTGAGGTAAGCTGGGGAGGCCCCCTGGTCCGTCGCCCCTGCGCCCCAGGGAGCTGCGGCCCGTCGTGTCCGGTGGACTTTCCACTCATCTGGATCCTTTGTCGCGCCCCGGACCGGGTCTCCGCCTCCACACGGCCCTCCCCAAATCCTCCTCTTTCCTGGGGTCGCCCATGGCCCCTAGACGCCCACTTTTCCCCCGTAGGTCCTCGCCCTCGTCTCTCTAACCTCCTGGAGCCGATGCCGGTGACGGGCGGAACACGGGTGACAGGTATTTCGGTCTGTGGATTTATCCCACGCAAGGATCTACAACAAAACAAAAAAGTCAACTTAAGTTGCTTTTTTCCCTTACTTTGCGACCGAACAACTACGAGTCCCTCTAACATTACAACTATTATAATTTCGGTCCGTCTTGACCTTCCTTGTAATCGTAAGAAACGGAATAAAAAATGTCTACTCCTTTGACTCCAGGTCTCACCTATATATTGAATGTGTTTCAGTGTTTCGGTCTATTCACTTCATCACCGATTTTCGTTCCTCAATTGACAATTATGCAGGTCTACGGTGAAGGTCCACCGTTCTTGTGAACTCAAACTCAGGGAGGAGATGGTGAATACTGAAACCTGAACAATAGGAAATTTTCAAGTCATAGACTCGACATGTCACCCCCTACAACTATTATCATTATTATAGATGAATGTCAACCACGCACCTAATTTCTTTTATTAAGTACATTTCCTAAATCTCACTACAAACAGAATAAACTTCACTTCCGACTTATTTACAATCATTAATGATAATATCGATTCTAGAGAATAAGAATTCCCAACAAAAAAAAAAAAAACGTGATGAGGTAGAACCTTAAAGAGTCCCGAAATTTATAATAAAATTCCTTTCTTTATATGGGTCTTTGATTTATGAAACTACGGTAGACTCGATCTTAAAAGTCGTCAACTTCACTAATTTGAGAAATTTACGAAAATTTCGGGTAATTGAATCTCAACAACAAATCAGCGATTCACCACAGACTGAGAAAACGTTGGGGTACCTGACATCGAGTGGTCCGAGGAGACAGGTCATTTGAACCTCACTAACATCGTTTGCCTACAGAGGTAAATCAACAATCAAATCAACAGAGTCAACAGATGTCGAGTGTGACTACACAAGGTGGTGGTCACTACCCATTTCTCTCTTAGAAAATTCACAGTTTAGGGTACCTGACTCCTCGAACCATCCGACGTCAGGTACCCCAGCGACTCCCAACCTGTACTGACTCGACTGAAGTGAAAGTCAAAAGTGAAAGTACGTAACCTTTTCCTTGACCGTTGGGTGAGGTCACAAGAACGGACCTCTTAGGGTCCCTGCCCCCTCGGACCACCCGACGACAGAAACCCCAGCGTATCTCAGTCTGTGCTGACTTCACTGAATCGTCGTCGTCGTCGTTGTAACAATTGATATTAGTTGTTATTTCATAACGTGTGAAATTACCTCTATTACAAATTGTAACTCGACTTAAAAAAACTTAGTTTAAATTTTATATACTTTTTAAATCTTTCACAGAACGTCTTTTACCATAAAATGAAATTTTATAAAATTCTACGGAGGTCAGACTAAACCCAGAAAGTCGAAATATATAAACCTATAAAAAGGTGGAGTATCAGGATCTCGGTTTATTGAAGTTTTTGGGTCTTTACTTAACAAAAGTTTCATATTTATGTGACATTTACTGTCCTTAGAAGAAAACTTCTACGACACTAACTCTCACTGTCATTAGGTTCCCAAAAAACTTTTTCATAAATGGTCTATTCAGTAGGGATTTCTAATAGTAAACCAAACCTTATTGTTAGCTAACGAAATAATGAAAAAAAAAAAATTGAATTTCGACAAGCCTTTTATTTTTTATTCTGGAACTTTGGAGGTTTCGTGAAAATGTTAACGAATAGAATAAAGTGTGTAGGTGGTGTCAATAAAAACACTACGGCAGTTCTTTGATGTTTAGACGACCTTCTGTCTCCCATCTCTACACTTCCATACGGAAGTACCTCTTCATCCCAAACCTAATCATCTGGGCTCTCCCTAAGACCCGTCTCCTCTGTAATCCGAACTTTCAATTACACTTGGTGAGTACACACGCACAAAAAAAAAAAAAAAAAGGGTACACACAAATATTTCTCTATTTCAACAGTCCTCACCTGATCAAGACAACCCACCATCATCCTCTATTACAACCGGCACCAGTTTTACTACAATCATATTTCCCGAAAATTCAGGATCTGTTTCCTAAAAAAAACTAGATAGACGAATAATTACTAAGAGTCCAAAAAGAAAAGGGGACGGAGAGAAAAAGAAAAATTAACCACAATCCTTAAGACAGAAACACATGTTCTAAAACACCTGGGCAATGTACTATCCCACATTCAAGGAACGACCACCATTAATCGACCCGAAGGGAACATCGAGTCGACCATTAATCGGAGGTCAATTTTATTTATTTAAATTTAATTTTTTTTTTTCTTAAACGGACGTTATGTCCTCTGGGACTAAGTCAATGACACAACCCTTCTAGGGGACCTCTTCCCTATCTGTTGGGTGAGGTCATAAGAACCCGAAGGGACCACCGAGTCTACCATTTCTGAGACAGATGTTACACCCTCTGTACCCAAACTAGGGACCCAGTCCTTCTAGGGACCTCCTTCCGTACCGATTAATCGACCACTACACTACAGTCATCATTGGTGAATCGTTGTCTAAAAGGTTCAATAATACTTTTTATTAAAACCATTAACATCCACCATTGAACCATAGGTCTTTCCTTTTCAAAACCTCCTTTTTTTCGTCGTCATTGAGAACTTATGTATCATTAACTTATAAAGACATTTAAGGTCCTGTGAAATTTATTCAAACACAAAAACAATTGACTATGTAGATGAATTGAAACTGCTCATCATCAACAGTGACACACATACAAATTTTATGAAATCCCGGAAGAGACCACCAGGTCACCAATAGACGGGAGGGTTAAGTCCCCCGTGTCCAAGGTGAGGAACAGTCCCTTGATCCAGGGTATACGGTGTTGATTCTGGACCTCGCCGGTTTAATTTTTTCCTTATAAAATGTGGAGTGTACGTCATAAACCATGTAAATCACCTAAGGAGTAGAACTGAACCCGAAGGGAACACCGAGTCGACCATTTTCTTAGGTGGACGTTACATCCTCTGGACTCAAACCAGGGACTTAACCCTTCTAGGGGACCTCTTCCCTTTCCGATGGGTGAGGTCATAAGACCGGACCTCTTAAGGAACGTTTCTCAGACTGTCCTGACTCACTGAAAGTGAAAGTGGAACTGAAATCAGACTGTAAACTCAGAATATGTGACTTCTGGTGACACTCCTAAACTCGTCCCGCTATTATGACTTTCAGATTAAGAACGTACTAATCTTTTCCACTCTGTGTTCTCCATTATTATGAATTCTCCGAGAACTGGATGAGAAACACGTTCTTATGTACCTGGTCCACAAAATAAAAGAAAACAAACGGGACCGACTAGAAAAAATGATCGTTTAGTAGCTTCAAGGGGTAAAACTAAATTCTCTTGAGAATTCCGGTGTAAAAAGTTATATATCCAGTAGGGAAACATTCGTAACACTTTACTTAAACCATCCATTAGTACTCGGTAAATTTTTTTAACTTCCTTTTTATCTCAAGAAACGTACAGCATCCGATTCATAAGAAAATTAAAATAAAAAGTCAGTATATCAAAACACACATAGTCTAGTACCATATTTTATGTAACGGATAACACCTTACGTCGGTTTTTACAAACTCTTTGTGACAGGACTTCAACCAAAATGACGAGAATCTTCTGTCATAACAAACTTGAACCTATTATTTCAGGAAGAGTCTACGGACAAGATCCAAGACGGAACGATTACACCAAGTTGTTTATAGGTAACTCGTAGTCGACACTCGATTCATGATCGAATCTCCTTCTTCTTCCTTCGAGACTAATTGATTCTCATTTTAACCGTTGACCTGTAGTTGGTTCCATATAATTATACTACACGACTACAGTCTGAGTTGGGTCTATAATATATAGTCCTAAGAAAACAAATATTAGTCATCTCATGTTAACTTTGGAAACGACTTTCCTTCAAATAACCAAGTATATTGATTTTCATCTCTCTAATTCAACCTAAGTGACCGAAATCAGACCTTGGTCACCGAGTCATTATAGTAGTCCTAGTCTAAAGAAAGTATAGAACAAAACGAATGAACTATAGTCGAAATGAATTCCAACTAAAGAGAACTTCCAGGTCCATTTCGATTTACGAAGGAACTATTAAAACTCGGATAAAAAGGATCATAATGGTTATTTTCAGATCAGTGAGGTTAATCTAACGGAGTCTATTTTACGAACAGGGACTCGGATAGTGACAACAGTCTCCCATTCTTATTGAATTAACCGAGTCGGACGACACATAAGCTTGTGGATTTGTTCTTTCATCCTTACTCCGATTCAGTCAAGAGGGTTTCTGTACCTAGAGACACTACCCAGTGAGTACTAAAAAGATATAAACACGAGTGGGTAGAACCATACCCTCACTTTTTTCACTCGAACTTTGTGACTAAAGTCCAATCTAATCGATATTCCTTTCCATTCCTAAGATTTAATTTCTACAACCTATGTGTCCGACCCGTATCTTCCTTCTCTTCGCTCCTCGGGTTGTCTTCCCTTTTTTATCTCCACAATTCGAGTACTTTCTTGTCTACACTAGTTACTTACCGTACAACTTCGAATTTTACAACTTCCTTCTCGTCAGAGTCCACCACACTCTTGAAATAGAGACCTTGACCCACCGATTCCAACTTATCTTTACTTTCAGAATTCTTAAAACTCCGACTCATTTAGAAGATTTACCTCCATAGAAAATCCTAATACTTCAAATGAACTTCGAACCAGAATCAGAAACGACTTATCCCACTATCGAATACCATTTGCCACAGGCCAAGCACTAAAGGCTTCTTCTAAATTGAAGTCCTGGTCCCTGGTCAGAATTAGTGAGTTCTCGAAAACACATCGTCTCAAAATAATTTCATATTTTTCCCTGTCTCTTTCGAAGACTGTATCTGTAGTCTTCCCCCTGCCTCTCACGAAGGAGGGCTGATTGGGGCGATCAAAATCGTTTGACAAAATACAGACAATCTTTCGACAATTAGTCCATTCTGGGAGTACGACTCTTTCTAACTCTCGTCCTCCTCTTCCCCTACTGTCTCCTACTCTACCAACCTACCTGTACCCAAACCCACCTGAGACCTTCAACCACTACCTGTCCCTCCGGACCGTACGACACTAAGTACCCCAGCGTTTCTCAGTTTGTGCTGACTCGTTGACTTGACTTGACTTGACTTAGTCCATTCTCTCTGGACTCCCTCAAAGTGGATGGGGAGAGGGTATTATACGTAAAAACTCTATCCTACCGTGCTCCACACAGTAGGGGGTCGACATTTTGTTAACTATACTTATGACCAAACAACTCGATAATAGTCGGGTTCCAAACTCTTTTCCTTTAATTCAATCAGGATCCACCTTGGTAAAACTTCTTTCCGTTTAAGGTTTCCTTTATGTATCAAAGTAATTGTATCGAATTCTTTTTGTAAAGATGCCTCCCACAAAGGAGGACGACGAATTCCCTCTCTCCTTTTTTACAGACTGTGAATGTCAGATAAAGGAGGAAAACCTCTGGGGAACGGAAGGACGGACAATAGAAGAATTTCCCTTCCCGGACTTTCACCAACTACTAGCACTTACTCGCAACACCCAACTTACCATCGTCCATGCGTCTCGTGTTTGTAGTCTCTTACTCGAAAGTATGTTTTACTCACTTCACTCACTTCAGCGAGTCAGCACAGTCTGAGAAACGCTGGGGTACCTGACATCGGATGGTCCGAGGAGGGAGGTACCGTAAGAGGTCCGTTCTCATGACCTCACCCAACGGTAAAGGAAGAGGTCCCCTAGAAGGGTTGGGTCCCTAGCTTGGGCCCAGAGGTCGTAAGGTGCGTCTACGAAATTGGAGACTCGGTGGTCCCTTCGTTTGTACGAAGGAGACATACATAAAAAGTTCAACAATTAAGAAACATAAAATATTTTTTTCAATAAAATCAAATTCAAATATGATCTACTTTGATGGTAAAAAATAATAATTATGTATTAAAATTTCTTAAAATTCGAGAACTTTATTTTAAATGAAGGTCGTCACAATATTACCTAAGACCATTGGTATTTTTCTGAAAACAATCTCAGGGACATTTAACACAGAAGTCCTCTCTACCAAGAAAACGAAGGAGGTGCCATCCTAGTACATCCAGATCTTTTGTGACTTACAGTTCTTGATCTCATGATCTTGTCGTCATCTCACTAAGGACTCTAGAATATCTATATTATGAAAGACGAGAAGTTTTTCACAACTATATTTTCATTATTCTTTATCTCTCAATGATGTCCCCGTAGTTTCAATTCAAAACCAAAAAACCCTACTTATATTCGTATAAACTTCAATCTCTTTTCAACGAACAATCGCCCTTCTCAACTTCTGTAAGACACTTCTCAATCAAGACTCTCGTTCTAGACCTTCATTCACACAACCGTAAATTACGTTTCTATTCCCCTTTCTCCGATCCCCTCTAGTAAGTTCTTATCTAGAACTCTACCTCTAACCATTCGACACCTCCGTCGGAACGACCAACTCTTATCCTCTTTCATCTTAATTTCCGAACTTCTCTGGACTTCATCAGAAAAACCTCCCATGACATTTTAGCAATAGCAAATGGTCACTATTGGAATTAACTTCTATCTTTTCGAACTTCGGATACTTGAACAGCCGGTTCTCTTGTGTCACTAGAAAGAGAGCGTCATGGAAACCGGACCCTCCTCCAACCGTTTGTCTATTACCCTATTAACTCTTACCCTTAATCATATTACTTTCTAAACCTCCAATTACTTATATATCTCGTGACAATAACCTTCGAGATTTACGATTTATTGTACACAGATTACGTTGGTCTTCCTCCTCCGTAATATTAATACATACGATGTGTAAATCTGCAACTTAGTAGTAATTTTGTTCCAAATACTGAGAACAAAAAACTGACACGGTGTTCCGGACACCCTAGAATCAAGGGAATAGTCCCTAGACTGGGTCCGGGGGCCGGCACTTTCACGTCTCAGGATTGGTGACCTAACGGTCCCTTAAGGGTTCAAATATTGAAATTAGATCCAAGTCTTGATTTAATTAACGTACGATCGAAGACCTAAATAATCTTGACATGAGTCTTTCTTAATAACTTAACATTATCCGTTGTAAGGGATGACCGTTCAAAACACACTTTCTTGTCTCTCGAAATTTCAACTGACAGTGAATCAAAATAACGTAATAGTTGACAAAAGGACACAAATGTAACACAACTCATGTCACGAACTTTTTCGTAAAGTAATATCTCCCACTTTTTTATCCATAGCTCAATTTGGACCTCCAATTAAAACAAGTTGTTTACAGAATGCATAAAGTAGTAGGTTGACATTCCGTTGTTCATCGTTAGTCTCTTCACACATGAGTTCCTTCTGAGTCCTATCATAAGACAAGAACAACAAGTCAGTAATTCAGGAAGGGTTGAGAAACGGTGGGGTACCTGGTGTCGAGCTGTCCGAGGGCAGGACAGAGGACCTCAAACGAGTCTAAGTACAGGTAACTCAACCACTACGTAGATTGGTAGAGTAGTAGACGGTGGGGGAAGACGACAACGGAAGTTAGAAAGGGTCGTAGTCCCAGAAAAGATCACTTTAGTCCTCCGATCTCACAAGACATCAGGTGAATTTACAGAGTGTGGAAAGAGGGAAGTCTGGGAAATGAATTCTGACCACTTAATTACTACCCCTCTTTTTATAATATCAATTTAAAATCTCAATGATACGTTTTACAGAACACATTAAATTCCTCCTGACAGTGGACAACCTAAGAAATGTATATGAAAATCGAGGTCCTGTCCAATCTCCTGACATTTGAATAGAAAATTAGTTGATTTAAAGGTGGACAAGACACTTAGAACGGAAGGAGGTCGGGTCATTAGAACGAAAGGATATTAGAGTTTGGGGTAAACAGGATAAGGAACCTTTAGATCGATTACCACAATGGTCGAAGAATCGTATCTAACCGGTTTGTAAAACATGGTATATCTACGAGTCGTCTATCAGATGCGTCGAGATGGAAACACACGTAAGGAACGTGTTATCTCTAGGACTCCTCTACAAGGGTCTTTCCTCCCCTTTAGTTGCAAATCAGAATCGACACTACGACATAGGTGTTCATAGATGTCCTACTTTTTGATTTGTCTTTGATTACCAAAATTTCTAAAATTTTCTACAGGTATTATAATTTTATAAATATAGTCAGGAAACACATGAGATCTGGACTAAGATCGTCCTTTCATTCACTTTTCACTCCCGACCCCGTTCAATTAAAGGATAGAAATTCTTCATTATCCTGAGACCTTTTTAATAAGTCTGGTAAATACAATAGTATAGAAACGAAACTACAGTCGGATATCTTTTGATACAGGGGTTTGAGTCATGGATATATCTTTTGATACAGGGGTTTGAGTCATGGATATATAATGGGAATAAAGAAAAAATCATCTTATGAAGAAATCAAATATTGTATTCTTTGATTGGTATCATCGGAATTCTCATCAAATATAAAGTCATCCCAAGAATCAATCTTTGATTTTGATGTAAAAAGTATATTAACCAAAATCACGTGACTATCAAAACATTGAAAACCGATTAATGAGAAAAAGGAAAATCTAACTCATCTAGACTAAATAATCCTTAGGAGTTCCACACGTAACTTAATCCATAGTATTAGTCCCGTTTTTTCATTACCCTTTAATGAACAAACAATAGTATTCTAAGACTTCTCTGGAAAAGTGAAAACTGGGTGGAGTCTACAAAGTTCAGAAACAAATTAAGAGACACAGCGTTGTTTCGTACGTATATTTATACATTCACTCAATTACCTGACCTCATAATTCCCCGTCCGTACTGACAAAATAATAAATAACGAAGGGTCCATCGAGTTTGTCATTTCTTACACGGGCGTTACACCCTCTGGGACCAAGTTAGGGACCCAGTCCTTCTAGGGCACCTCTTCCCGTACAGTTGGGTGAGGTCATAAGAACGGACCTCTTAGGGTCCGTGTATCCTCGGACCACCCGATATCAGGTACAGCAACGTTTCTCAACCTGTGCTGACTCGCTGATTGTGTGTGTACGTGCACTGACGAAATAATGAGGTAAGTTCTATAGAAAACGTAACAAAATAGTAGAGAAAGAAAGGACGTCATTTAAAATATTCACACTACACTTGTCTATTCAAAGATACACACTGAACCAAAAACTTCATTTCAGGAAAAACTCTAATTCTACTTTGTTTCAATTTTACTATCTCCGATCAACCCTCCAACCCGACTAATCACTATGTAAATCTGATATCTTTTAACCTTTTCTAATGTTTTTTTAATTGAAATCACAGGTGTATGATCTTGAGTCATTTGGATTATAACAGAAAATCTTTCGTATGAAATTACTTGGTTATCCTTATTAAATACAAATCATATAATTTCGTGATTGGATACGTCAAAAAAAGTCGTCTTTAATACTCAACTAATATTTACCTATAATGTCACGAAACCCTTATATAAATTATGAAGTGTGATAGAGTAACGAATTCTGAAAAATTTTTATCACGTCAGAGGAGACCCGGAGACAATGAATCGTTTTTTATCCTTCCTACCCGGTCTAAAAACGAAGAAATTATATGACAGTGGACCCGTAAAATAATCTTATGTCGAAGATTAAATCATCCAGACCCTACCATCGGACTCTTAGATATAACGATTGTTTGAGTAACTATCACGAATCAGTACATCAAATATCTTGTGTGACTTGTCGTTCTCTGAAGATAACGAGATACAAGTTGTAACTTACATAATTTTAAGATTATTAAGTCTACATTGTATATATTTTGACGGTATTACTCGATTCCCTACTTGACTCATATTTTTCAATTTTGAAAAAGGAAAGTTTCCTTGTCCTCAGTCAAATTTGGTTATCTTTATCTTTCACTCCAAAAAGAGATTCTTATACTCTGTCAGTGAGACCATAGGTCCTCGTTCTTTACTTAAGAGTGGTCGGAAGTTCCCTTTACCTGTCAATCTTTAGTTGTTCTTCCAATCGAAGGAGAGGACAGAGAAGACAGACCCAAAGGTAAACTTGGACAGGAGAACCTAAAAGACCATGTGCAGAAACCGAACGGTACAGAAAACTGACACAGGAAAACGACAAACTGTAAAACCGGAGTTCTAGGTGGTGTGGAACTGTCATCATATAGAGAAAAAGAATCAAGTATAAGAGTTCTCTTTTACACCAGTTAGTTATTACTTAACAAAGAGAACCCAACCGGTTTTTCAAACAAACCCAAAGAGGTATGGTAGAATTCTTTTTGGGTTTGCTGTAAAACCGGTAGGGCTATGAACCCAGTCCACAGGTCGGCACCCGGTCAGTCGGAACACACAACCCGCCCATCTCACAACTGTAGTCACCATTATCCCGGTTACTTTAATCGGGGAAACAATCCCCTTTGAACTCCTTCTACGATCCGGAGTCTCTTCCCTCGTCATCACCTCATCCGTCACTGTGGATTACGTGGAAATACTTCTAAGGATTGGGAATACCGTCTTTCACTTCTTCTTGATTTTTCGGAGAACTACTTTCACTTTCTTCTCTCACTTTTTCAACCAAATTTCGAGTTGTAAGTCTTTTGATTCTAGTATAGTAGGCCAGGGTAGTGAAGCACCGCTTATCTACCCCTTTGTCACCGAGTCAAATAAAAAGACCCGAGGTTTTAGTGACGTCTACCACTAACGTCGGTACTTTAATTTTCTGCGAATGAGGACCTTCCTTTCAATACTAGTTGGATCTGTCGTATAATGTTTCGTCTCTGTAATGAAAGGGTTGTTTCCAGACGGAACAGTTCCGACACCAAAAAGGTCATCAGTACATACCTACACTCTCAACCTGATATTTCTTTCGACTCTCGGCTTCTTAACTACGAAAACTTGACACTACAACCTCTTCTGAGAACTCTCAGGGAACCTGTCGTTCCTCTAGGTTGGTCAGGTAGGATTTCCTTTAGCCATGACTTATAAGTAACCTTCCTGGCTACGACTTCGACTTTGAAGTTATGAAACCGGTGGACTACGCTTCTCGACTGAGTAAACTTTTCTGCGACTACGACCCTTCCTAATCCCCTCCTCCTCTTCCCCTGCTGTCTCCTATTCCACCAACCCACCGTAGTGGTTTAGTTATCCGTACCCACCCACCTGAGGTCCTCAACCACTACCTGTCTCTCCGGACCGCACGACGCTAAGTACCTCAGCGTTTCTCAGCCTGTGCTGACTCGCTGACTTGACTTGACTTAATATCATATGCACAAACACAGAATCAGGGGACTTACAGTAGTCACATATGTACCCTAATACCATTTACATCCATGATGTTTAACTCGGTGGGAGGACGGAGAAAGGGTCACTCCTGATATTCCATAGGGGTGGAGGAGTGACAACTAACGAACGTCATTTTTGTGGGACGAGTAAGAAGACGAAGATCATAGGACCGAGAGTGTAGTATGCCAGTAGAAGGTATTCTAAAAAAAAAAAAATTCTATTGTGATTCTAAAGGAATAACCTCTTGTGTATAAGAGGGTAAGAACCTCAGTGTCTGTCTCAGTGGGTTTTGTAGATCCGAAGTCGAGATAAGACTTCGGGAACTATATTTGTCTTTCACATTGTAAGTGGTCAACGTAATCAGTTAGAGGTCCAAGAAAGAATACTGTCAACTTCATTGACGATGTAATCGAGTAAAAAGGATACTTCGGTAAGACGGATACGACAGTCGAGGGTTACATCTATGTATTTTAAGGTTCAGTCACTATCGTAAATCTCGTTACGGGAAAAAAGGGGAAATCGAATAGATATTTAGTCACGATGTTTACGACGATAAGACAAAAAAGTACGAAAATTTTACGTATATAGTCACTCTTCTTGATGTCGGTCAAGTATTTTGTAGTTTATACCTTCATGAATTTTAAAATACAATGTCACAAAACCCGTTTTCACATTTGTCAAAGAGCCCTCCTTTTAGAAAGTCCTTTAATAAATGACCGAGGCTTATGAGAGAAGGAAATATAAATACAATTAATGTTGAAAAAAAAAGGGGAAAGTCTCTTTCGGACACGTCTTCGACCGAGCCGTTCTTACAGTGAAGAATATGACCACAGGTAAAAGAACCGACGTCGAAAACAATACAAAAACCATATATTTTTAAAAGGAGTCGAATCACTCATTCATATGATTTTTTTTATACATATCTTTTACAGATATTCCGTAACTTCACCTAATTTTCAAATTGATTAAAATTCGTTGTTTTGACAGTATTACTAATATATAGTCGAGAGTACCAATCATCGTTCAAGTATAACTGTGACAGATATTTATGAAGAAAGGTTTATACAGAGAACTAAAAGACACGGACCAAAAAGATCGAGAAGAGGAGATTCCGTAGAAAGATTACCGAAAGTTCGTTAAAACCTTTTATTTGGTGTAATTAAATAACATAAAATTAAAAAAATTACGATCATCACTGGTTGATTTACATAGAACGTCAGATCTTATCTTTAACTGGACGTCAAACTCTTTATGATTACAAGAAAAAGAGACGAAAAAGGGAAAAAGGTGACAACAAAAGAGAAAAGGATGAAAAGGAACACTAGTCAAAGACAGACGGAGATAAGTCAGGTAAATGAAGGGATGGCGTAGAGACAGATGACCGAGAAAAAGACAAGGGACAAAATATCTTTACTATTCCGAACTTATTCATGAAAAACGACACTTTACGTGGAACATTTTTCTGAACAGATAAACATATGTCGGTGTCAAGGAATCGTTTTTGGAACCCTCACTCTACATAAAGTCTTAAATCTCGAAAAGATGAAACCTTTCTATTGTACCTTATTTATGACATATAATACATCATAGAGGTCGTCCCAGACCCCGTCATGGGGTATTATTTTATGTATCTTTTTGAACATAGTATTTTCTGACATTTATTGAAATATATGTACACCTAGTTAAAAACGACTGTTCGATGTTTCTTGAAAACCAAAAGTCACGAAAAACTTAAAGTCCATTTTCTAATATCTGGACTCCGTATAAAATACTCCCACTTTATAGAGACCCAATAAATTGGTGTTATTATTGTGGGAACCCATTAGTATCTAATACACTCTCTGATGATTTTACATTTATCAATCTGAAAGTTGGTCCCGGTCGAACCACACCATTACCTATTGACACTTTACACTAAAGTCCCATAGTCATTCAAGGACAAACGACAATTAAAGAAAGTAATTGTGAAGGAATATAAACTTTAAAATATCAACTTGAACAAATAAAAATTATGAAAATTAAAGAATGTACTTACTTTTACGGAAGCCTTCCTACCGTTATAATCATAGCAAGGTAAAATCTAGGAAAGAGTAAAAATAGTTTCCTCATTCTTTAATTCTTGACTGACTTTCTCCCCTTCTTATATTATATCTCACATTAAATTCTAACAAACGAAGGTTAGACGAGATTCTTAATATTGTGAAAATATATTATTACACGAAATATTTAGAAGATATAAGACGAATAATAAAGACACACACATATACATACTCTACATACGTAGAGGGGTATTTCAAATAGAAAATTTGAATATCTCTTTTTGGGAAAAATCAAATGGACGATAAAAATATCCTGAAAACTCTCGAAAGATAGTAACAAGACGTTCTAATTTATAAAAGTACATTTGTCTACCCGTGTTATATACAATTTGTGTTTCCACTAGTAAACCCCGAAAATATTTATCTTGTAAGTCAAGGTTTGTTCCGTGGTTTACATTTCATTTTAATTATCTTTCATTGTTTACAAATTCAAAAATAGACTTGAAATTCGACCCTATGAATTTCTTTTCTATGCTTGACATTTAAGTAACTTTAAATATAAATTAGAACCAACATTAATTAATAAATGACATCGAATAGTACTATTAATGGGTTTTACTACAAATCATACAAAATTTATACGATTGCAGTCACCAAGTAAAGAATCAAGTTTTAAATGAGGTCACAAACTCGTTTACGAAAATTGGAAATTAAACCCAGTAGGACTTAAAAGTATACTTAATATACAGAGTATTTTGATATAATTTCGTAATTTTTCGTTTACTATATATCTGAAACTTCAATTTAAAACACTGAAATATGAATCGTATAATGTCTAGTTCCGTAGCTTTAGTAAAACCTATTTTGAAGTACAAAACTTGAACTGAAACTATACTTAACAGAACCGTTTAAAGATAAATTTTAAAAAAAGTGAAATTAAAATAAAGAAATCTCTTCTTTCTTACTTATACTTCCAAGGGTCTCTATACCTACTACGGTTCCGAGATCCTTTTCAAAATAGGTTTATATTCCTGTGGAAAATACATGTTCATGAACATCGAATAAAACGATGTATATAAAACATAGGAAAATTGACTTTTTACAAAAAATCAAAACAAATTCTTTTTCCAAAACTTTCTAGACGACGAGTCAATATTGAAAAAGGAAAATTTTTAACGATTGCGTCATATTGTAATTTTATAACTTTTTACTCTTACTTTTTTAAGAGTAAAATTAGAACAGATAAGTTGAGTCAACAGTAAAGACTTATAAATGGACAAAAAGACAAAAGACGAATAAAGCGAATAGTATTTGAAAAAAGAAAGGAAACATAATATATTCTATCAGTGAAATAAATCCTAATAATCAATTAGCCACCAGAATTAAATTTATTATTAAAACTTAATTATCAATGGCATGGTATTAAAAATTTTTAAGAGAATCTAAACTTCAATATCAAACATAAATTAAAAAACGAAAACATCTATGATACGATACTTAGTAAACAAGTACTAAAAAAGGAAGGTAAATTACCAAGAGACATTTTTTTAGAATTGTCCTATTAATCAGTACATTTTCTATACTAAAAAAAATATCAAGAGTCATACATAAGGAAACAAAATATATCTTTATATACAATATTAAATTGATCCGTCCTTTTATCGAAATAAGAAAGATGTATAAAAGTTTGATGGACACGTTGACCACTAATCGGAAGATTAAACACCTACAATCAAAGATTAAAAACATAGAAAATAAGATCAGGGTACATAAAAGGGATAGAAGAACCCATTACTTTCTGTAATTGAGAACTACAAACGAAAGGTAAAGTAGTGAATAAACACTTTTGGTCTCACAATCCGAACATCCAATAAAATGTAAATATTTGAAATCGGTATTTTAATTTATAAAAGGGGTTTCTTCTTTGTTTAAACTAAGTAGGGAAAGTAAACCGAAAATATTCCAAAAACACTTGTTCTGTATATCAAAGATAACTGAAACCTTTTAGTAGAAAAGACAGGTTAAACGGGGGATCGAAACCCTTCCTAAGTACCGACTTCCTATTTTCCCTTGGGTGGGTATACCGTTTAGTCGGTCTATCGTATTCACTTAGACTAGCAGTTACCCTCTTGTTTCCAATATCGGATCAACAGAAATTATAAGTATACGTTTAATCATCTTTTCTTATTTTACGGAACATCTTTCACTTAACTTTTATATCCTTATCCAAACAATGACATTTATGTAAACTATTTTTATTTAGTAACCAATTATAACAGTCAAGTCCAAAATATCGTATACCAATTGATAAACGAATTATTAATTAACATTACTAAGACGTAACAAAATTTAAAAAATATCCTATTACACAATTAAGGTATAAAAGAATATTAAAAGATAAATAAAATGTGAAACCTTAGAATTCGAGACCCACAATTTTTCTACGAAAAATTTTAAGTGACATCTTCTCTTCTGAATAGAATCCCATATAATCCGTATATTAATTATCATGTCACGACTAATTATCTTCATATTACACTTGGTGTACGGCAAAATTTTAAAAAATCAATCGTGTAATCCTTTTCATTGTCAAATTTTTTTATATAAATAATATTACTATAGTCGTATAAGAAGAAAAAAAACCGGTCTGTCGTACACCCTTAGAATCAAAGGGTTGGTCTATAGTTTAGACACAGGGGACGTAAGCTTCGTATCACAGAATTAGTTACCTGGGGGTCTCTTCAGGGGTTATTTTATTAGAATTATACAAAATCAACTTGACTTTACAGTTTTTATAGTAAAGTTTTACATTGGTGTATTTTTAATAATTATAAAGTGAAAAAAAAACCATGGTTCAGAAACTTTACACATATAAAGTGTGAGTATTGTGTAGAGTCAAGTCTGGTCCGTGTGAAATTACAGAGCAGAGGTGTCGTGTACACGGATCATCGGTAACATAAGTCATCGAGAAAGTAACCATAATGGATTAAGTTTGAGTATATAGGCAATGAAAAATACAATATCAGTGATTAAAATTGAATCTAAAGTAGGTAAATCGGTCAAAAAAAAAATTTCATGATTAATATACGATTTATGTCAGATCAAATTCACAAGTTTCCGTTTTTGTTGACAAAGGTAGACCTTATTACTCTTAATACCCATCTCTATATCATGTCAGTAAGATCTGTGTCGTTTAGATCTCGTTCCGAATATTCGTGTCCCGTACCATTCCTTCACTAGTCATCAGGTTAAAACAACCACATATCCTTCACTCTTCCCCTCCTAAACTCTTTATTCAAATCTTTCTATCCGACCTATAACGTGAGTCTAACAACTCCTGAAACTCATGATCCGATTCCTTAAATCTTATAAACCATAACCCATCAGTAACTCCTGAAAACTCGACACCTATTGTTATCTTTCCTATCGAAATTTTTGATTATTCTTACAAATGGATACCCCCCCTGTCTCTCTACTTTGTCACTACCTTCACCTTGAAGGGGGTCACATGAAGTAACGCATTTCAACTGAAATCTTGGTTATTTATTAAAGTATGTCCATATTTTGGTTGATTTAGTTTTACTTTTTTCTTCTTAGCATTTTTGGATTTCATGGGAGTGTGGGTAATTCTACCGACGATTAGTTTTTTTTGTTTGTTTTTAGGGTCTTTCAGTGTTCACAACCACTCCTATACTTCTTTAACTTTGGGACACGTGACAACTACCCTCACATTTTGTCACACTTTTTGACAAGATACTTTCGATGATACTTTTTGTTATACTACAATGGAGTTTTTTAATTTTTGCTCTAAGTCGTCAGGGTAAAGACTCATATATGGACTTTTTAACTTTCGTCCCAGAGTTCTCTATAAACATATGAGTACAAGTATCGTCGTAATAAGTATTATCGGTTTTTTACCTTCGCTGAGTTCACAGGAAATTAGTTACTTACCTATTTGTTTCAAACGATACATGTACGTTACCTTATAATAGTCGAAATTTTTCCTTCCTTTAAAACTTTGTACAATGTTGTATCTAAGGTGAGTGTACTTTTCACCCGAAGGGACCACCGAGTCTACCATTTCTTAGGTGGATGTCACACCCTCTGGACCCAAGTTAGGGACCCAACCCTTCTAGGGGACCTCCTCCCGTACCGTTGGGTGAAGTCATAAGAACGAACCTCTTAGGGGTACCTGTCTCCTAGGACCGCCCGACGTCAGGTACCCCAACGTTTCTCAGTCTGTGTTGACTCACTGATCCGTATGTGCATTCTCATCGGGTCAAGTATCTCTGACTTTCATTTTCCTACCAACAGTCCCCCTACCCCTTCCTTCCTTACCCCTTACAATGAATCACCCATATCTCAAAGTCAAAACGTCCTATTCAAGACCTCTAACGAAAGTGTTGTCACACTTTCATGAATTACGATGACTTGGTATGTAATTTTTACCAATTCTACCATTTAAAATGCAAGTTATATTTGTTTTACTTTATTTAAATTATTATATAACTCAACTATGTCCAAATCGATAGTTCTCCTTAATCAATAAAGGAACTTTTTTGATTAAACTAATACACACGGAAGACCCTATTTAGAATTCCTGTTTTTTTTAAACTTTCTTTAGAATTTGAGAAAAGTCAACATAACAAGACTTTAAAATTTTATACATTATGATTACTAAAGGACGCAACGTCCACTTAAGAAATCACAGACTCGGTGGTCCTTTCGGGTATATATACGTGTGTATGTATATATAAACACATGTATACATAATTATACATACCTTTATCGATCAAAACGATACCATAATTCTTGGTTCTAAAAAGTCACAATCTCTTTTTTTATGTGTCAGATATGTCTCGACCCTTTAATACCAGTTTAATATAGCGACACGTCTCGTTTACCGAAACAATGATGTTCTATTTACTGTCTCCTTGTTATATATATTTATGTGTATACATATCGACTAAGTGAGAGGACACGTCGTTTTTGATTACGTCGTAACATTTCCTTGACGTACGTGCGCACGAGTCAGCGAATTAGCACAGGTCGAGAAACTCTGGGATACGTGATATTGGACAGGTAACCTACAGGTTCGTTCTTATGACGTCACCCAACGGTGAAGGAGGAGGTCCCCTAGAATATCTGGGTCCCTAGTATGGGTACAAAGGACGTAACCGTACGTCTAAAAAATGATGACTCGGTGACCCCTTTGGGGAGATTTAGTCCACATACGGTTGTTTTTAATTAAAATTTTTTACTGTCTCCTTGTATAAATTGGTGGGATTCCTTATGTTATCCGTTTTAAGTTTTTCACCATTTAAGATGTTTACTGGATTAAAGAAGTTATTTATTTAACGTTCCCCTTTTTTTTTTAGACATAAATAAACGATTATCACTCGTTTATGGTACACACCTGGGTAAAGTAAGGACTAAACTTGTTTGGTAGACAGTTTTTTTTTTTTTTCCGTACACCCTTAACACTTGTGTGATTTATCGATGAATCTGGTTAACCTTCAATATCAATTAAAGACTGTTACCACAATAGTAACACAATTCTTTTCTTTAGGAATAGAAAATTTCCATAATTTCATCAACATTACCATACAGACCCTAAACGAAGTCAGATTAACGCACATTCCCTATGTCTCTTTCGTTCTAACCAACATGCAATGAACAATTTTGACAAATACCCATATATCCCGTAGTATCATGATCAAAGAGTAGAAAGCATACACAAACTCTGACAGGCAATTTTCTAAGATTTCTCGAGACTTTATTTATTCACATTAAAAATTTGAAAAATCACCTCCATAGATTATCTGTCGACCCTTTAAACTCTCACCATTCTCTTAAGTTACAATATCTATGTATACTGGTATATGAACTTCGGTACACACGCAGGTATATGCACCTTTATTGACTTAAATAGTTTTCACTCTCCTCTAACCGATTGTTAGAGGTCTAAACTCCCACTCCTCTTCTTTTTTCGATCTCTTCCTTACTAGACATTATAGCTTTTTATGTCAAGTGACCTCCACTCAAAGTGTAATTTCCTATAGATTAGAATACGACGACGACGACGAGGACGACGCTTCAGCGAAGTCAACACAGGTCTGAGACACGCTGGGGTATCTGGACCCTAAAAGGTCCGTTCTCCTGACCTTACGCCACGGTAACGGAAGAGGTTTAGAATACGTCCTTAATGATTTTTTTAAGAATGACTCTTTTTCAGTAATGAAAGTCGGTCTTCCTCCAAAGTCATCTCACCGCCTACCCATTCGGTCCACCGTTCCCTGTACCTCTCTTAGATTCCGTCACTTCTACTCTCTCCGTCATCGACCTATCCTATGGAACGAGTTCCTTTTTCGGGTCCAAAAGAAATCAAATATCCGTAGACTCGCCAAAATACGTCCTCCTTAGACAGTTTCTCGGTCTTCAATTTCTTGGGTCCTTCTTCCTCTAACTTTGTTTTCGTTCTCATTTCACGTTCGATCTCCCTTGTTTGTCCAACTCACTTCTATGTTCAAAATTTCATGTCTCTACAACTTCCTTAAGTAAGAAAGACTGAACATTCATTTAGTACGATACCAACTACGTCTCCAGGTCCGGGTTTGATCCTTGGTCTCTTCATTTTTTTTCTAGAATAAATTTTTATTCTAAACAAACACTGAAATGAGAGAAAACATTGGAAACAGGAAAAACATTACTCATCATTCAACTCCATTTACAGGTGTGTAACTTAATCCGTATCATTTAGAAGACACATGGACACACAAATGTCTTTAGTACAAAGGATTTTCATAAACTCTCATTTTTAGGTTACATAATCTCTTCATATAATAAATGTTCCAATGACTTCTGGAGAAGACAAGAGAAAAAGAAAAAAAGACACAGGGACAAGGGGACTTCACGGATCAAGAGACAGGCCATGCGTAAACCGCAAACAGAACCAAAAAAGAATCACTACGTGAGATTAATCGTAACTAAAGACTATTACAATCATTTAACATTCGAAGTTCAATGTCCATAGTGTTGACTCATTAGTACATAAAAAATTTGAAACCTACATTAAAGTGAATTAAAAAATTATAATTTTATACCTATATTAGAATAATTGTATATTGAAGACGTAACTACGAAAAAAAGACCTAACAACCTAAACACCAAATTTTTAGGTAAATTAATACAAAATTAGGAATTGAATCTTCAATTGTCGAACGTTTGTAAACGATAAGGCCCGAGATATAAAGAGTCATATGAGAGTCCCAAAGAAATAGGGAAAGGTGATCGGAATAAAGAACAAACAAACCATTCATAAATTTTACTTTAACCCTCCGATCTTTTTTTACTGAAATTTATCTTACTAACCTTACTACTATCGTAAGATCAGAGACCTTCGTATTTGAATTAATCAAAATTCTCCACAAATTACAATTTCATTATAAACAGGGAGGTATTCCTCTACAATATCAAACAAAGAAAAGATCTTGTCGCTATAGTGTCTGAATTAACGTTTCCGAGACAAGATCGGAAACGAAGGTCATGACAAAACATTAAGTTTGTCAGGTTCTTACAACAATCACCCGTGTTCCTCAATTCAGGGTTCCGACCCCCACCACAAAAGTTCGTATCGTTAACTTTTGTATAACCGAGAACCCCAAAATAAGTATCCGATCACCGATTACACTTGATAAACCTATATCAGAGGTTCAAGTTAGTGTTCAAGGTCAAACAAAATCGACCAGAGTAAAATCAATACTAAACCACCCTCTTTCCTGACCCAATCTACCCAAGAATGAGAGACGTATTCTCCACAATACGTTTCATTGGAGGGACATGGGGTTTTCTTTCTTTGCTCAACTCAGAACGGAATCTACTTATATAGGTACACTCATTCTACCTTTTCATGTTTTACGAATACTCAAAAACAATAAAAGATCACAAGACCTGAGCCACGGAGTAAGACGATATACGAGAGGATAAATCAACCCTCCGGTCAACATATATTTATGGATTGTCTTTTTCGTCATTTTACCAGTGTCGTCCATTTGTGCATAAAAATTTAATAAACTACACTAAGAAACCGATGAACCCTCCAGTTACATATTATAGATGTATTTACTTGACTGAGTCCCGAAACTATTTTTATTAGAAAACCGGTTTTATTTTAATTCACCATCCGTTTATTACTTACAATTCTTAAAGTTTATACTTCAAAAACACAGATATTGTCATTTAAGCAATAAGGATCATTCAAATCAGTTTCGTCTTTTTAGTTTCACAGTTACAATTCCGTAGGTACATATATTTGTGGAGCGAACGAATGCAACTACGTCCTACGACAGTCACCCAGAGACTTTTCGAACATAGTCGGTTGAGGAAATTACGTAAAGTAGTCACCCTTCTTGACAATAGAAGACAATCCTAGAGACGTTTCTGATGGTGACTATTTATAACTATGTTTGTGATGATGTGTCCTTTCAGATTGTACCACAAAAATTCTTTTTTTCGCCTTCTTTGTCTAATAATTTAGTCTCTCTAAAACCTATAAATGGGGAAACAAAATATCCAATCCTTTAATTCTCTTTAATTCGTAAAACGGGGTTTAGTTTTAATAATAAATATATCGTTCTAGATCCTCCATATTTGACGTAAGTCACCAAGATAAATTAGTCGACTTACAAAGTAAACGAATAAATTAGAGTAAATAGTTACTACTTACTTAAGTAAGTACACTTCATTGAACATTATTGTTTCTAATAGACTTAAGAAAATTTTTCACCTCCGATCCAAATGACTACATGATATGATTCAATTCAAATTCAAATTCAGCGAGTCAACACAGACTAAGAACCGCTGGGGCACCCGACATCGGGTGGTCCGAGGAGACAGGTACCTTAAGAGGTCCGTTCTTATCACCTCACCCAACGGTAAAGGAAGAGGTCCCCTAGAAGGGCTGGGTCCCTAGCTTGGGTCCAGAGGGCATAATCTCCGTCTGCGAAATTGGAGACTCGGTGGTCCCTTCGGCATGATATGATCGGGAAGGAAATATCCTTCAATTTCCGTAATTTTTCAACTGGTAACCTATAGAAGATACATCAATATTTAAATTAAAACGGAAAAATCCAAATTTTACAACAACTCGGTATAATAGATCCGACTACATCTTGCAGACATTATCACATTATAATACGACATTCGTGATAGTATTTTTGAAAGTAGACTACAATAAATCGAGACTATTACTCGTAAACTACTCATCAAGTAACAGTAAAAGTTTAAGGAAAAAACTAGCAAAGACAACCCATTTACGACTCGATAGTCCCTATTCTTAAACTTTATTCCATATAAATATTATTCGTTAAATAAAAGTCCTAACCTAAACAGAAGTAGGATTAAACAAAGAAAGAACAGTGTCCAACTTGCAGTGTCTCTTGTAGAGTAATTGATGTAATATAAAAACTCTTATTGTGGTAAAGACGGATTAACCAAATAATTATAATGTAGAGGACACTATTTACACGGGAACTTTCAAAAGAAATAACCGTGAAAAGATCCATTCCGGTTCCGGAGAGCAAGAAGACTAGGGTATTCACATTATAATAAAATGTTTTAGGTTTTCATGGGGTGATTCTAAAAAAAGGGTGAAAATACCTCTTGGACGGTTCTGAAAATAGAAACAGATACTTAAGTACGTACAATGTCTTGAGTAACACATGTACAGAACGACACAGGTTGACCCCATCCAAATATATTGACCACCAGTGTCTCGGACCAGATACATTTAACTACAAGTCTTTACAAACAACCTAACACAACTAAATTTAGAAAAAACAATGAAAAATTTTTATTCTCGTGACAGACAACCTATAAGAAATTCAGTATGTCCTAATACGTCCTGAAGAATTGAGGTAAGAGAGGGAGTCACCTCTCTTTTTTTTACTTTCACGGAGAAAACTCATGAAAGAGGAAACAGAAGATTAGTCCATGAATTTATTACTTGAAATTAAAAGTCATTTCTTAACTAGGATAGAAAGAAAAATAACTGTATCATGAGTAATACCCGTAATGGTTTTCATATCCCCTTTATTCCTGGTTGTCTTTCTAAGAACGAAAGTTCCTGGATTGTGGATTAAAACTTTAATTAGTCACCTACATTTTCTAAGTAAATATATAAAACACTTAAGAACACAAGAAAACGATTCTTATAATACACAAAGAAAATTTAAATTCAACTTAACAAATCTATAGTTGTTTTACTCGTCTAAGGAGTTCACAACACATAATGTAATTTGGAAATTCAATTATGAATTAAAAAATAACGATGAAAATCTTCTTAAGTATCTGTTTCGACTTTCAGAATCGTCCAAGGGGTATTTTCACCGTTTTTATAGAATCACCCCCATGAAAACATAAAACATTTTATTATAATGTAAATACCCTAGTCTTCTCTCTCAAAAACATGAAAATGTCTACTTTATGGATCTCTATTTTAATTGAAGTCGAAACCGATTTCATTAAAAAGGTCAAGACTAAAAATTATTTTATACCAACAAAGTGGTAAGAAAACATATTTCACGGGACAAATGAGTATATAAAACTCATAGAAAGATAAAGACTCATAAAGGATGGTGAGTAAAAATATAATTTACATGAGACAGTTCTCACTTACTTTTAAATGAGTTAGAATAAAAGCTACCTCCAAAAAAGGGGTCTAAAAATTTAATATTAAGAATCTACTTGTAGGAACTCTGGTCTAGAAACGAATATATGTAATCATAGAGGATTTCAACTTTAATCACTTAGTATTGTGTAAGAAAAAAATTCCGACAACTATTTAAAACATTTTAATAAAAGACCTTTGAAACGAACCCAAAAAATTAAGTTATAGGACTTCTCCACTAATACTTTTTAAGAAATATACCTTTATTTGAACTCCCCGAAATTTAATTTAATTTTCAAATTTTGTACATTCAGTGACATAAGAATGTTCTTTAAAATATGTGTGTCTTAAAATTAAAAAGTGCTCTTAACTAACAAAAAAATTACATACAAAAATGAAAAGTAAAATCCACAACGTGGGGGGAGAAAACATCGTTAATTTCGTCCTTGTTGTGATATGGTCGAATGTTGTCGTCCCCTTCGACAAAGGACCTTGAGTCATAAACAAGATTACTAAAACCGAGAAGAAAGATAAGACGGTCGGTAGAAGGTCTTTTTTGATTTCGTCTTTAAACTCACTTATTAGGAGACCCAAAATTAAATTGGTAGTAGTAGTAGTAGTAGAGTCCTAACCGTCCAAATACACAATGTTAGTGGAGAAGTCATTAACCTTGTCCTCAAGCATTTATTTTGAAGAATAGTCTACCAATTTTATAACGTAAATTCACCGTTTCCTCTCTTCTTTCATTCTCACCTTTAACCATATGGTACTTTTCACGACAGTCATCAATGTTATCTGTAGAGGATTTAATGATAAGGTTCTGATATCCATAATTTGTATCGTCCTATCATCCTTTAAGAACTGGGTCGACTAATTAAGTTAAATTATACAAAGTACTCGAACGGTATTTATCAATGGGAACTGAGCTATTAAATTATAAAAAGAGAGACAAGTCATGATATCGATTTTGTCCTTTTCGTTTATGTTTCAAGTTTTTGTTTCTATGTCATAACGACAAGACTGATTACAGTTCGGAAAAAACTCTCGTATTTGAACTTTTGACTTCGAGTTTTCTCTAAATGTAAAAGAAGGAGAAAAATGGAAACTCTATTATCTGAACAAATCTTCAACGTAGAAGTCACCTGATGACTTAAACCTTTTCTATAGTTCAATACAGATAAACCACTTGAAATAAAAATAGAAGACAAGATCTAATAGTACCTAATCAGACTTTAATTTTAAGACTGGTCAGACAAAAGTAGAAAAAAGATCAAAAGTTTTATAAATGTGACACGTATATGTTTTAAGATTAATGTACTATTAACATAGTATAACCACAACTATTAAATATAAGTCTATTATAAAATAATGTACCAAGGGGAAATGATAGAGTTTTCCCTTAGTTTTTTCGTTTGCAAGTTTCATACGTCAAAAATCTACAATCTAATTAATATAATTATAAAACTTTGTTTTCGTTACCGTCATATTGTGAATTCACCAACTTGTATCAAGGTTACTGACATTTTAAATAGTGTAAATAAATAATTAGACCAGTAATTTCATACATAATACATTAATAGGAAAAATACGTACTATGTATTCTTACGGAACAAAGTAAAGAGATAACTACCGAAACAACAAACCCCGACGAAAACTAATTACGTCAAAGGGATAACTCCCAAAAATGAAAAAGATAGAGTTTCATTTTAATTTAAGAGTATACCATTGATGATATATATTTATCAGGACCTTTTTGGTTTGCCGAAAAACGACGAACGAATTACCATTATGGGAGCTAAGGAACTAAGATTCTGTACTTCATGAGACAGTCAAAATGGAAGTGGGTTCTGACAGTACAACTTTTCATGAAATCGACACCTTCTTTAGGAACATACAAAAATAACACTGTCCATACTAGTCGGAGGTTCGGACAAAGATGACATATTACACCTGACTAATAAAAAAGATAGTGTCATAATTGTTTACCTAAATAACATTTATGTTTCTTTTATATAAGTAATTATATGATAAGAAGACAGTAGACCGGAAAACACACTTTAATAAATAACAATAAAGATCGTTGCAAAAGAAGGAAAGAATAACTGGTCTCTGACTATTTCGAAAACAATAAAAATGTTCGTTTGAATTTTGTATCGGAAAAACCTGTTTCGAGTGATTTATAATGACATATTTTACATTAACTCATTTAAAAATAGTCTGAAAATTTCTATTTTTATTCTCATACCTGAGTCCTCGTCGGACAAATGAGGTAATACATATATATTAATGAGATAAGAGTCTCATAAAAGGAATAAGAATCGTAACTAGAAAAGAGAAAGGATTAACAAAAAAGACAATCCTTTGACATCGACAGTGAATTCCACCCCATATAAAAGAAGAGGGTTCTCTTATAGGTCAGAAAGGTGTAAGTAGTAGTAACTGACAGTTCTTTCTCGGAAGACGTCCGACATGGGATTTACGTCAACTACCGGCCATAAGTACCTAAGTCTGAACCGGACTACGGTCTACATCTAAGTTCGAAGTTGGTGTAGAACTTCTGTCAACGTATCATTATTCGTGGTCTCTCGTACACTTATCACTCCTCCGGTCGTTTGATTGATCCCTTCGACTGAATCACTCTGACGAGGAAGGATCAATTACCAGAGACAGACCTTCAGATAATTGAAACTCACATTATTTACATTTAATTTTACATTCTTCTTATTTAACATGACTTTTGGGGAGTTTATATCGTGAACCCTAAATAAAGTACCTTCATAAATATAACTTGTTTTTATGAGAACTTTAAGACTACGTGTAAAAGTGGAGATTCTTGTTTCCTTTTTTTGAAATTTGGAAATTAAAAATATCAACCGAAACCTCTTAGAATTTCGTTTTCAAGAGAAACCGAAAACCTTTACTCATCTTATTCAGTTTTCCCGACTTTGAAGGACCATAAATTTATTAACAAGTAACTAACATCAAATCAACAAACTTCCACCCAGAATAACGTCAAAGTTACGAGATAAGACTAAAAACGGAAAAGGGAAAAAAGAAGGAAAGGACCCTTTTTCAACGATTCGACCCACTGAATTTCCCTACAACAAATTCGAGATCCGGAGTAAATAAACATTACTTTATGAACTCTTTTGTTTCGTTTTCGATAAGGGTAAACCAATGAAATGATCATCATATTTGTCCTATTTTATCATTAACAATTTCCTTGACTTTCCTGAGAAGACTTCTCAGAAGTAGGATCGTTTCTGAACCATAATTTTTCTCTTTGGTATTAGAGTTCAAACTGCTGGTGAAGCTCAATCGTCCCTACTATGAAACTCTTATTTTACACCCTCTTGAGTAACTTGATATATTGTAAACCCCCCCGAAATTTCAAGTCATAGTAGATCGTAAACCTCTAGACGTTCACCCGCGAGTAGTAATACTGACTTGACAATCTATTTCTCACGACCCCTCATCTTTAACTAGGTCACAATCGGAGACTATCGAGACCTTATGGTGGACTTTCAGATTACCTTAAAAACTTTTGATGAGAGCTCCAGGTATAATATTTTGACCTTCGACTCTCTCCCTTCATGTGATATAAAACTTACCTTTTGGCGAGTGTAATATCGTAAGAGAGAGATCTCACTTAGACACTTTTAGAAGTAGTGTTTTAGTATCATACCTTCTACCGGAAAACGGGTCGTAGTGGACTTCTTTTACCTAAGAAAGGATCTTTGGACAGAAAGGACCTTTCGATTGTCCGGGTTCCGTCTGTACTCACACGACTCAATTCTGGGGATGGAATGAAAGTGGAAACTCTGTCCCAAAGGACCACTGACCTACTCGTGGGGCCCCGGAGGTAACCTTAAGTACAATCTTGTCGTCAGTTTCAAACACACATTAACATACACGGTTGAACAGACGGGACCCATGAGGACCAAGAGTCCGGAAGTTTGATATGGTGGCTGAAAGGACCCAGATGTTGAACGTCTGGTGTATAGTATCCTAAAGAACCAGAGGTATTAGTATACTGGGTTATGAAATATGTACAGAGGATGACCGAGACAACGAAACCTCTCAGGATTAATTTCCAATATCCGATGACAATTTTTTCACTCTCACTTTCAGCGAGTCAGCACACACTGACGCTGGGGTACCTGATATGTCAGGTACCTTAAGAGGTCCGGTCTTATGACCTCAGTCATCGGAAAGGGAGGGGTCCCTTAGAAGGGTTGGGTCCCTAGAATGGGTCCAGAGGACGTAACCTCCGTCTAAGAAATGATCGACTCGGTGTTCCCGTTTCAGAAGGTTCAGAAACCTTTCAGGTTCTTATGGCCTCACCCATCGGACAGAGAAGAGGTCACCCAGAAGGGTTGGCTCTTTAACTTGACCCCAGAGAACGTAACGTCCGTCTAAGAAATGGTTGACTCGATACTCCGATGTACGGGTGAGAACTCTGTAAAACTTTTTTTTATCACTGTCCATAACGTCTCTTTTTAACCTTAAGACTACCTTAAACCTTTACTATTATCACTAACCATCTTTTTGTTAATATGTACCAGTACCATTACACCTATTAACAGTCCTAAATACAGATATCAAATACCAATGTGTTTTTATCCTTTTTAGAGATGGGTATACATTCCGAACCCTCTGACGGAACTCAGTACACTATTTCCACGATAGTTTATGGAAAACCCTGTAGTCCGGATGGACCCCAGTTTGTAATATCCTAGGTAAAAATCCCTGTAAATTTACACCTTTGTGTAAGTTGGACTCCGGACCTTCTGTGGACTTAGTAGAAAGAATCCAGAGTCTAAACCCACCTCTTCGTCCCACAGTGTGAGGAATAGAAATCTATTGTTAAGATCGGTCGAAACAACCTTTCTCCCTAGTCAAGTTTAGACTCGACCTTAACTCAAATGTCTGGACTACTCGTTTCAAGACCCGTTACCTTTATTTATGTAAGGAATAGACAATCAGTGCAAGTCAAGTCAAGTCAACGAGTCAGTACAGACTGAGACGTTGGTATACCTGACGTCGTAAGGTCCGAAGGGATAGTGGTTGAGGGTCTTGAACGAGTTTGAGTATAGGTAGCTCAGTCACTACGGTAGGTTGGTAGAGTAGGAGACAGTAGGGGAAGAGGACGGAAGTTAGAAAGGGTCTTAGACCCAGAAAAGGTTACTCAGTCAAGAAGTGTAGTCCACCGGTTTCATAACCTCAAAATCGTAGTCAGAAAGGTTACTTATAAATCCTGATTAAAGGAAATCCTAACTGACCAAACTAGAACGTCAGGTTCCCTGAGACTTCTCAGAAAAGGTTGTGGTGTCAGTTTTCGTAGTTAAGAAACCGTGGCTCGAAAGAAATACCAGGTTGAGAGTATAGACATATACTGATGACCTTCTTGGTATCGAAACTGATCTACCTGGAAACAGTCGTTTTATTACAGAGACGAAAAATTATAAGACAGATCCAACCAGTATCGAAAAGAAGGTTCCTCGTTCACGGAATATTAAAGTACCGACGTCAGTAGTAGATGTCACTAAAACCTCGGGGGTTTTTATCAGAGAGTGACAAAGGTAACAGAGGGGTAGATAAACGGTACTCACTACCCTGTCCAACGGTACTAGAATCAAAAACTTACAACTCAAAATTCGGTCGAAAAAGTGAGACCAGATAGTGAAAGTAGTACTCCGAAAAATCGAGGAGAAGTAAAAGACAGTATTCCCACTACAGTAGACGTATAGACTCCAATAACTATAAAGAGGGACGTTAGAACTCCCGTCGAACACGAAGTAGGTCGGACCGTAAAACGTATCACGTATATTCAATTTATTCGTCCCACTGTCATGTGTTGGAACTACATGAGGAAAGGGATAAACCTTGGTTAGACAACAAGGTACAGGTCAAGGTTGACAACGAAGAACTGGACGCATATCTAAAGAGTGGTCCGTCCATTTTACCAGACCATAAAGGGAGAGAACTCCTTAAAAGGTCAAAGAAAATTACATGTATCAGTTTGCTACCAAACACTAGATGTGTCAGTGTGTTACCACACTAGTGAGTGGATCTCGATCTGTAGGACCTTAAACTTCAGTTCATCCGGAATCCTTCGTAATGATACTTGTTTCGATCACCTCCACAACCTTAAGGTCTACTCGATAAAGTTTAGGTACTTTCACGACGTGAGTTACACGGTCGTTTAAACATTTTGAGTCGTCACCGGTGTCCTGACCTTTTCCAGTCAAAAGTAAGGTTAGGGTTTCTTCACGTTACGATCTCTTACAAGTGCGATGACGTGTTAACGTCAGTAGAGTGTACGATCATTTCACTATGAGTTTTAAGAGGTTAGGTCCGAAGTTGTCATACACTTGGCTCTTGAAAGTCTACTAGTTCGACCTAAATCTTTTCCGTTTCCTTGATCTCTAGTTTAACGGTGGTAGACAACCTAGTAGTTTTTTCGTTCTCTTAAGGCCATTTTGTAGATGAAGACGACATAACTAATGTGGTTTCGTAAACTAACATCTAGTGTTGTTTGACACCTTTTAAGAAGTTCTCTACCCTCATAGTCTGGTGGAATGGACGAAGGACTCTTTAGACATACGTCCAGTACTTCGTTGTTAATTTTGACCTTTACCTTGTTGTCTGACTAAGGTTTAACCCTTTTCTTATACAGTTCCGACTTATAACAATGGGACGAATAAATTGAATATACGTCTCATGTAGTACGTTTTACGGCCCGACCTACTTCGTGTTCGACCCTAGTTCTAAAGGTCCTCTTTATAGTTATTGGAGTCGATACGTCTACTGTGGTGGGAATACCGTCTTTCACTTCCCCTTGACTTCTCGGAGAACTACTTTCACTTTCTGGTTTTTTTTTTTTTTTTCACTTTCTAGAACAAATTTTGAGATGCAAGTTTTTTGATTCTAGTACCGTTGGTCAGGGTAAGAATTGCCGTTTATCTACCCCTCTGTTACCTTTGTCAAATTAAAAGAACTTGAGGTTTTAGTGACGTCTACCACTGACGTCGGTACTTTAATTTTCTATGAACGAGGAACCTTCTTTTCGATACTGGTTGTATCTGTCGTAAAATTTTTCGTCTCTGTAATGAAACGGTCGTTTCCAGGTAGATCAGTTTCGATACCAAAAAGGTCCTCAGTACATGTCTATACTCTCAACCTGGTACTTCTTTTGACCGTGGCTTCTTAACTACGAAAACTTGACACCACAGTCTCTTCTGAGCTCTCAGGGAACCCGTCGTTCCTCTAGGTTGGTCAGTTAGGACTTCCTTTAGTCAGGACTTATAAGTAACCTTCCTGACTACGACTTCGAGATTATCAAACCGGTGGACTACGCTTTTTGACTGAGTAACCTTTTCTGGGACTACGACCCTTTCTAACTTCCGTCCTCCTCTTCCCCTACTGTCTCCTACTCTACCAACCTACCGTAGCAACTCAGTTACCTGTACTCAAACACGTTCGAGACCCTCAACCACTACCTGTCCCTTCGGACCGTACCACGTCAGGTAACCCAGTGTTTCCCAACCTGTACTCACTCGTTGACTCGAATTGTATCAGTTTCCGAAACCACATCAGTTATTTCGTCTTCATCTACAAAAAGACCTTAAAAGAACGAAAAAGTTACTAGGTCACCTACAACCGATAAATTAGAGATCAAGGAGACGGAAAAGATTTAAGTCGAACTCGTAGACCTTCGAGAACCAAGTGTATGATAACTTCGGACCGAACCTCTTAAAACTCCTAATGAAACGATCGTACACTCTACTTACACTAACACGTCATCAAACTTGTAACAAACCGTAACGGAAAGAAACCCTAACCTTACTTATGACCGGAAAAGGTCAGGACACCGGTAACGACTCAAAAGGTTTAAAAGACCGTACAACTCACGTCGTGAAATTGTCGTAGTAGAAATTCCTAAACTTTATCGAAAATCCTAACCTTATAGTATATTAGGTTGTTGACTCGAGGATCCGGAAATAGGGTCTCTTTGTGTCTGACAAATGTTTCTTTGAACGTATAATTACAAATATTGTCGTAAAAAGTATTATTGGGATTGACCTTTGTTACGTTTACAGCAAATTACCCACTTGGTAATTTGACACAGGGTAGATGTGGTACCTTATGAAGAGCCGTTATTATTTCTTACTCCATAACTAAGTACTTAGTGGACTTAATTAGAGGTCTCTCGACATGATTCACTTTTTTTCGGTCAGTGTTATATTATCTATACTATGTAGAGGCATTGTAGGACGACGACCACGACGATTCAGTGAAGTCAGCACAGGTTGAGACACACTGGGGTATCTGCCGTCGGGTGGTCCGAGGGGGCAGGGACCCTAAGAGGTCCATTCTTGTGACTTTACCCAACGGTAAAGGAAGAGATTACGTACTTTCACTTTTCACTTTCCCTTCAGTGAGTCAGTACAGACTGAGAAGTACTGGGGTACCTGACGTCGGATGGTCCGAGGAGACAGGTACCCTAAAAGGTCCGTTCTCATGACCTCACCCAACGGTAACGGAAGAGGTGATCACCAACGGTTTCTGATTCCTTTCCCATCTACATCCTGTCTTTACCCACACCGATATTTTCCTAGTGTAATCTTTAACGACATCGTACTTTCACAAGACATAGAACTGCCATTGTTACAACTATAAGACCAACACCATAACGAAACGTTCCATGGCGGAAACCTCCCTTGACCCATTTTTCATTTACTCTAGAGAGGTATAATAAAAAATTCACTTTCAACGAGTCAACACAGGCTGAGAAACGCTGGGGTACCTGACATCGACCGACCCGAGGAGACAGGTACCTTAAGAGGTCCGTGCTTATGACCTCACTTAACGGCAAGGGAAGAAGTCCCCTAGAAGGGTTGGGTCACTCGTTTGGGTCCAGATGGCGTAACGTCCGTTTAAGAAATGGTAGACTCGGTGGTCCCTTCGGAGTAATAAAAAATTTCGTTGTGTATTTAGATGTTAATAGAGTCTTTTTTACGAATTAATTTTTTGTTTGTTTTACGTCATGTAACAATTTTTTGGTTTTGGTTTTACTACCTTGAAAGTACCACCAGGTCACGAATCCTAAGGAACGAAAGTGACGGTTCCCGACTCCAAGTTAGGGACCAGGTGTTTGATTCTAGGGTATTCGGTGTGTCGAACCGGTTTCTTGTTATTTATTGGATTGTTCGTTTAATATATTTACACAACCTTTGTCTTTTTTTAGTTTCGGGTTTTGTTTGTTTTTTTTGTTCTTTTTTATTGTCATGTTTGATTACTTTACTTGTTTTTCCGTTATCTCTCCTAATTGTTTTATTTTTAATCATGAAACTTCTAATTCAATGTGTAAACTGTTCTGACTAGTTTCGTTTTTTCCTTTTACACGTTCATTTATTTTATATCTGTCTTCTTTTTTACCGATATACATGTTGTCTTTTTAAAATATAAAGACTTAATTTGTATATAACTTTTTAGATCTACTTTACCTATCTAAGAACCTTTTTGAAGGTTTTACATGTTACCCCTAAAGGGACCAACAGGTCACCAATTCTTAAGGGAAAGTTACACACCCTGTACCCAAGCTAGGGACCAACCCTTTGAATCTCGGGTGTACGGTACCCCGTCGATTCGACCGTACTTGGAGTTGATTTTTTTTTTGTCACGGTGTTGACCGTCTTATTTTTTGTCTTTTGGCACGTCTGGTTTTACATAATTTTCTTTAACGTTTCTCTTAGTCTGTGTATCGAGAGTTTTGCGTCCACAAAGAGTCCACTTAAGATTGTTTAAAACTTCCTTGTCAAATAAGGATAGAATATGTTCGAAAAGATCTCCCATCTTTTTCTCTTTTGGAAGGTCAAGTTACACGTTCGGAAAATATTAAAACTAAGGGTTTGGACCACTCTGATTAAGTCCATTTTGTTTTAATATCTGTAAAAAAAACACTTGTGTCTACGTTTTTAAGATTTATAACATATAGATTTAGGTTGAGTATAAAATTTTTATGTAGTTCTTACTTATCTTGAATAAGAGTCTCATATCACTATCAAGTTGTATCCTTTTTAAATAGTCCCATTAAACGATATAATTCTCCTCTTTTGATATATAATAGAAGTATCGACGTCTTTTAAAAAAATTATTTCAAGTTATATATACTATTTTTAATATTAAAAATATTAATGTTTAGTTATTATTTTCTAATAAAGAAATTAAATTATTTAACAAATGGTTTTGGAATATTGTTTACGATAAGAAAAAAAAATTCTAAAAAAAAAAACTACACCTGGTAGAAATTTTAGAAATAACTTAAACAATGTTATAACGCAGTCAAAATACGAAACCAAAAACAGGAGTTTCGTACACCCTAGGATCGAGGGGTGGTCCCTAGTTTGAATGTGGAGGACTTAACCTCTCGTTTCAGGATTGGTGACCTGATGGTCCCTTCAGGAGGTTTACAGTAAGAATTATCTTTTAAAATCTACGTAAGAGAAATTCTGACCCTTGGTTTTATTTCTAAGGGTGACACTAACGATGTTAAACTACGTCATGACTTCCAGAACCGGATTACGATATTCCTTTCTGATTCTTAATAATCCATATTTCTTCCCTTTCTATATTGACAGTAATAAACCTTAACGATGTTAGTAACTGAAATTTTGTCGTCTTATTTGTTTTAACTTTGATTTTGCTCCGACATCGACCGAACAGTCTGTATTCATTTATCGCATGACCAATTATCTCAGATGGGACAATTTTCTAATAGAAACCTGAGAGTCCGAATTTGGTGTTCTGTCGGAGGAGGTCCTCCTTTAAAACATGTCGACGATTTCCTTATTTACAAGAGTTACATCAATCCAGATAAATGAGAATTGGATGGTACTTATAAAACTCCTGTCCTTGAAACGACAACTCTCCCTTTTAACTACTTCGGGGTTAGTTGACCATAAGGAAGTTCTTACCTCTATATATGAAGGTCAACCTTTTATTTACTCAGTAGACGGTCCTCCTTTATGTATCGTACCCCTTGTGTCAGTTATTATAACATTTTTACAACATATACCGTTTTTCATTAATCTGACTAGTGTAACCAGTAAAACGTCACATATCTTTATAACTTAGTGATACAACATGTGGACCTTGATTGTATCACAACATCCAGTTAATATGAAGTCATTTTTTTTTTTGGTACTAGTTTACCTACACCTCCGTCCCTTCAAACGGTTTAAGGAAAATCGTCGTAGGACAAGGATTTGTATTAATCTATTTCAACACCCTTTTTCAACGTAACTTCAGAGTGAGTCGATATCACAGACATAAGGTCTAGGTTTCATGTCGAGTTTACGGTAGTCTGTTCTGTCTTTAGTAGTTTCGTATTGTTTTTACACTACGATAGAGTCCCACCGTAACACCCAGTAAAATAAAAGAAGGAATATGAGAATACATACTTAATGAACATATTATTTTTTTACCGTAATTTTTTTTACCTTTGTCTCAGTAGCTATACCTCTATCTTTGTCCACCAACGGATTCCCCTCGTCCCGAACATCTCCGTTTTATCACCTTCCCTTAATTGTCCATGTTTGGAGGGTAATATTTTATATTCGGTGTCCCTACATTATATATCGTATTCCTTATACCAGTTATTATAAAATTATTGATACAAACCCCTTTCTATCCATGATTTGAATAGTACCACTAATAAAGTATTACGTGCGTTTACAGTTTAGTGACACATCATGTGGACTTTGAATGTATCATAACATGTACTCGATATAAAGTTATTTTTTCTTTTGTTTTATCTCTTGAGGAAAAAGTTTTTCGTCCTTTCTTTATCACGATAATTTTCATGATTTTACATCTCCAAAAAGGAAGGACGGTCTTAGAAGAACTACACAGGACCGTAAAAATAAATTACAACCAGATTCGTTTTTTTTTAATTTTATCATTTAATAATCGAAATTAAAATATAAACTAAAAAATAGTACGTCACCGTCAAAATTTACGTTTATGGTCTCCCAAAATGACGCACATCTTAACGGTTTTAATATATCAAGACGAAACTTTGAGTATATACGTATACGTAAAATAAGAATGTACTTATCACCTTTATAACGTTTTCCATTGAGTTGGCTAAAATAAAGTGAAGAACTACTCGTGTACAAGATGGTTATAAGAAACTGAATGACTATTTACTCTTTCCGGACTTTCCTTTTCTTGATACCCAACGGGACAAAAAGGGAAAGGAAAATACAGTAGTAAAAACCGTTCAGTAGTCAATGATATTCCTTCAGTGTATTTATTCTTATACGATCCCAAGAAGGTAACAGACGTTAAAAAAAATAGAACAAAATTCATAACAAAATAAAAGAATTGATTATTTGTTTTTGATCCGAAACTTATATTTATTTTAAGAGTAAAAGGGTTCACTTTTACGACCACGATCGATTTCAACTATTAAATTCTTTCGTCATGATCATCTAATGAATCTTAATACCATCGTTGGTGGTCTCCTTTATCGTTAGTCCTCCTGATCCTTACTCTACTATCTGAAAAGGACTATATCTTGATCCGTCATCTCAGAGAATTCTACTCCCCGAATGTATGTCATACTATATATTTCATGTAGTCCTAAAATTTACGGAAGTCTTCGAATCATTTAGTAGAATTCATTCCGGTCCGTGTATTTTGTTTTTGGTTCTTCTCGGTTAACATATATAATCAACCCATGGGCCCATTGACTTTTAACAAACAAACAAATGAAAATTTGTTAACAACAAATTTTGTCAACAAAAATTTGTTTGTTGAAAATAGGAGTTCACCTTTCAAGTCAAGTCAAGTCAGCGAGTCAACACAGGCTGAGAAACGTTGGGGTACTTGACGTCGTACGGTCCGGAGGGACAGGCAGTGGTTGAGGGCCTCAGGTGGGTTTGGGTACAGGTAACTCAGCCACTACGGTAGGTTGGTAGAGTAGGAAACAGTAGGGGAAGAGGAGGACGGGAATTAGAAAGGATCGTAGTCCCAGAAAAGGTTACTCAGTCCAGAAAACTAGTCCACCGGTTTCATAACCTCAAAGTCGAAGTTGTAGTCAGGAAGGTTTCACCTTTCATCGGTACAAGTTTACTCAATTCTCTATTCATTTTTCCTTATGTTGAAATAATTTTCATTTATTTACATTGTATATTGTACATGTCTACCGTGTACCACGGTTTAAATAAACGTCTATCATAAGCTTTCAAGTGTTCAACGTGGAAACGGTGTCGGAACCGATTTAGAACTCGATCACGTCTTAAGTCGACACGACTAGAATCGTACGAGTCTACACCGTATGAACAAGAACTATTAGTACACGAAACATTCGGGTACTAAGTGGTACTGACATAAAAACGGTCCACAACGTATTGTTGTTCTTCCCTAAGAAGTCACATACTGTCCATTACGACATCTCTACCACAGGTAAGTGGTAATAGTTCTTAAAAGTCACGATTCGTTTTTCGAGGGTGACGTTAGACTCCTCCTTTCATGTGGTATAACATCAGGTCGTATCAATCAAGGTAGTCTATAAACCGATCTTATACATCGAGTTATAATTGGAGAGGTTAGAATCTACGAGAGACTCCCTTTACGTCCCCATCTCCCACAGGGATTGATTTTAAATGTCGAGAATCTTAGAAGTAAAGATAGACAGACTAAATCTTGAACCATATTCACAACAGTCAGTGTTTCCGTTTCAGTGGCTAAAGACCTCCCATGCAAAGGAGTATAAACGAACGTTGTTTGTACCGTCACTGAGGTTGGTCGACGTCGTAGAAGAACCCGTGTGTTAATAGGACGTACTTGGCTAGTCAAAACTTTGTCAGTACATGTACAAGAGGACGTCATTGGACTTAAAGTAAACTTGTACGTGATCGGTCAGTTAATCCTGCCGAGAGTACAAAGGTCACTGAAGTGCTGGGTAATCCATAAAACCAAACTGACGAACGAGAAGGGAGTTCAATAGAGTCTATTTGTATCTATCGAAAAGGTATAAGTGACGTCTCAAAACCTAAGTGAGGCAGAAGACATAGGTGTAGTGAGTGACGTTCTTAATGTAGGTTCTTTCGGACTTCGTCTATAAGAAGACGTCCGCGCATCGGTCTACAAAGGTGCCCCGAACCTCTCCCTCATAGCTGGTTTTACCCGAGTCCCCTTTCAAAGAGAAGGAATTGTCCGAGGCCAAGACAGAGGCCGGGGTCGACCCCGAGGTCGTGTCCATGTCCTCGGAAAAGGTCTCCAAAAACGATGAAAAAATCGTCATTGAAAAGGACGTCGATTTCAAAAACGAAGGAAAAGGTCCCCGTCAAACCGGACGCCGACAAGTGACTAAAACAATTCCTACAGAGGTTCTCGACACCCGGAGTCGGGTCCGAATCTCCAACGTTGTCATCGGTGTCCGTTCGCGAAACGGGGACGGTATGACTAGAAACCGAATAAAAGTCGTAATCAGAAACACAAGGACCACTGGGCTTCGTGGTACCGAAGAAGACGTGGTCCGTCGTCGAGCCACTCTTTCTCTCGTGACCTCGGGGTCTGGTCGGTCCTTGAACTACCAACGTGGTGTCCGGTTGGGTAACAGACGTAAAATTTTCTAAAAAACATAAAACCCGATACCACGCAGAAGTGACAATCTGTACCCGCAAGAGATCAACGTCACACGTCCGAAGAGTAACGTCACCAAAGAGATCAACCCCTTCTTCCTAAGATCCGGACTCCCGAAGTCACCAACGTCATCCACCTGAGTCATCAACCGCAGTGGACCCGAATCGTCGAGGAGTCGTACACCCTAGAAGGGTCTGGTCCCTACCTTGGACACAGGGAACGTAACGTTCCCCCTAAGAATTGGTAACCCGGTAGTCTCTTCGGGACGTAAAGAATCTTACGGTAACGGAAGAAAGACCCAATCTTCGTTCAAGACCAAACTTGTCTTTCGTGTGGGACAACCCTATCAGTCGCGGGGAGAATACGTCAACATCTGTAGTACTCAAACGGAACATGACCGAAACTCAGAACACTTAATTCCCCGTAGTATCCAGGTAGCCTTAAGTGATGGGTACATCGTGACGTCTCCAACATGTCCTTACTCTGTCGTTCCTTGTGGTAGACGAGTATTTCAATGATTCTTAAAATTCCGTTAAGAGACCACCAGGTCACTGAACCACGTGAGTGAAGATCCTGGGTTAAGGTAGGGACCAGGACCTTAATTCTAGGTCGTTCGGGGAACCTTGTTGGTTTTTTTATTTATTTATTTTTAAATAACGACCGTTGTTGGGTCGTAATTTAGTTCAAGAGTTATGTCTCAGGACACGTATCCTGTATGTATGTGGGTACCTCCACCGGGAGTCATATTATCTTCCACCGTTCTTACCAACATCTGAGGTTAATGATATAGGTCATATCACGTGAATATTTGTCCACTCGTTCCTTACACCTACCTTCCGCTTCCCCTTCTTTCTCGTCTCCTTGACTTTCTTCGGTTCTCTCTGTGTCCCTCTCCTCTTTCTCTCTCTCTCTCTTTGACCTCAACTGAAGGATCAAGACACTCCGGGTCAAGATGAAACACACAGGACGACAAATGGTCGTGATGTAACCCGTTACGTCTCTTTTACCTCGGGGTGACCATCAAGTACGACACTATACCCCACTTGATCTTTTTCTACGGGGAAAGAAATCTATGAAATGACGGTAGACAACCCTTTGACAGTATTATTGATACACTTACTTATCACTGGTGTTACTTACCATGGAGAACCCGTCTCGAGTCAGACATATGAACACTTACCGTCGGGACGGACAATGGGAGTCCCAGGGGTCCTCAGTCTCCGTGCTTACCCCTATTGAATGTTGGACTCGAATCGTTTGAATCACCCATCGTCCGTCGTCAACTCTGTTGTCCGGTTCCCCACCGGGTCCGTGTGGAGACTTATCGTCGAAGTCTCTGTAAGTCAACTCTGAGTTTTGGTTAAGAAACGAAATATAGCGGAACGGGGATCCTCGAATACCTTTAATAGAACCACTTCCGAAAACCGGTCAAGGTTGTAAACTCTTTCAGATCACCTCCTCTTATTATAAAAATAGATCCTCTTCGGACACGTCCGATTTTTGGGGGTGGTTCGAAGGAAAAGAAAACGAAAACCGATCTTAATTAATTGAACAACGCCAGATGTATAGAACACAATTAATTTTCCAGACTTTATTCTAATTACATAGAAAATAATTATTTTTTACCCTTTTGATAGGTACGTCAAACAAAGTCTCTATAGAAAGATTCATATCCCACAGACTCCACCCTTTCGTTATTTTCCTGAGACTTTCAACGTCGATAATCTTTGACATGAAGAGATATTTTGACCCATTCGGTTTCTGAACTCTCTTACTCTTTAGACGGCTCCAGTGAAGTAGACTCGTGTAACGTGTCACCCCTAAGATTGGGCCCAAAGGACCAAGGACTCACAGCAAGTGACTCACAAAGGTCAGGGGTCCTCGCCACAGACGTAGAAAGAAGGAGGAGGAGGAGAAGGACTTTAAAGTACTTGAAAATAAGTCCGAGTCTTTTTTGGGTTTGGTAAAGAAATTGTAAACGATTTTAGATAACTTGTGACACTCACATAACGTAACTTATCGTTAATAATTGTTAAGAAAACGTTCGAGGTGTGAATGGTCGTTGGGTTATTATAGAGAAGAAACAGGTGTCTCATGTAATTTGACATGAGAATTTTCTCTTGTAGAGCCCTTAAAGGACCGACAGGTCACCAATCCTGAGTCACGAAGGGGACGTTCCCCGTACCCAAGCTAGGGACCAACCCCTTGATTCTAGACCATATGACACACCGTGTCGGTTCTTTTTTTCCTTGTAAAAGAATGCACACTTATTTTTGTTTCTCCAGGGGTTTATATTTGATCCTGTATTAAGACACTCAAAAAAATCTTTAAGTCGAACTAATATCAATTATAAACTACACAATTTTCAGAACACGACAAATTCAGACAGTTAAGTAATAATATTTAAATTAGTAAAGTTGTTAATTCAAAGAAATTAAAAAGATATACATTAATGAGAATGTACAAAAAACAGACGGTATGATTTCTGTTTAACTGCATTTGATCGTTTGACTATCACACTGTGACCAAAACAAGTATCGACTTTTTTATGATTTAATAAGTTAACAGTTAACATGTCTGAAAAAGGATAAAAATTTAATTCCATACTAAATGTCATTTTAAATGACAAAACCACATGTTAAGACATTCAAAACTGTTTATGTGTTAATACATTGGTGGTAGTGTTAATTCTATATATTGTCAAAGTAGTGGAGGGGGAGGTTTTAGAAACGCTCGAGTCGGTGTCGATTTATATAGAAGGAGAACCCTAGACCAGGTTTCCGGAAAGTGAAGGGGAGTCGTCTGGTAGACCCGAAAGAGTCTTTCGAGAACCGAGAGCTCAACTACCCTTATCATTCCCCGACACAAGTGTCGGATTCCCGACGTCGTGTATATTCCAGTAGGTGGGTCTGAGAGTCCGAGAGGACCCCCGAGTCTACCATTTCTTAGACGGGCGTCACGTCCTCTGGACCCAAACTGGGGACCTAGTCCTTCTAGGGGACCTCATTCCTTACCGATGGGTGAGGTCATAAGAACGGACCTCTTGAGGTACCCGACTCCTTTGTGTACCCGATTTCAGATACCCTAGAGTCAACCTATGCTGACTTACTGATTGTCTGAAAGTGGGTCCGAGAGTTTTCTGAGAGTCGGATCCTCCTGTCTTTCCTTCTCCCCTGCCTTCCCTGGTGGTCACTCAGTGAGGATCCAAACAGCTCTCGGAGACGAATAGACCAGATCGTTGAGCAAGTCGGAAGAGTCTATATGTGTTGTGTGTGGGTGTGTACGTGTGTGAGTGTTGCTGTGTGTGTATGTTAATAATTGTGTACGTTTATACTTCTGTGTAGATTTTATAAATTCACGGATGTATATGTACTGGTTGAGACATATGTTTACAAGTGAGTGTACATTCATTTGTCTGTGCATGCATCTATTTGTGTGCGTGTACCAGTACGTGTTGAAGACCCTTACAACGTGGTAACACTTGTAATAGCCGTTAAACGAGAAGGACAACGAGTTGAAATATGGAGGAGTCCGGTACCCCGTCCTCTACAACGAACGACGACTGAGAAGAAACCCCGAAGGACCAACGACACTCAATACCACCGATTTACATTACAGACTAAAAGTTGGTTAAATCTCGAGAACGCAGTTGTTCGTTGTACTCCTTGGACTACGACCAATGTTTACTCCATGACCCCCGACCACCCTGTCGTCCCGTACCTAGCCACATGTCTCCCTGGACTGACGGACTCTACAACACTCACACAGTGAGATATGGGTCGTAAAAGAACACAATTCTTTCGGACATAACCCTGAAGGGACCACCAGGTCCCCGATTCTGAGACTCGAGGGTTGTGTCCTCCAAGTCCAAGCTAGGGCCTGATCTAGGGGGTACGGCACTGACTGTCAAGTGTCTGGTGTTGATTTCTGGACTATCCGGTGTTACTTTTAGGTTCTAGGACGCACGACGTTGATTTTCGGTCGTATCGGTTTATTTATAAAAAAAAAAAAATTCCTTCTTTCGGACATAATACTTCGAACGTAAAAAGACATATTAGTCACCCTAAGTAAAGTCAAACATGTACCACTTGAGAAGTGACTTGTAATCTCTTCTCCCCAAAGCTCGTGGTCACTCAAGTGGGCGTCCGGAAAGAACTTACAACATGACACTTGACCCTCACCCTTCCAAGTTCGGTGGGGAGTTCGGGTTGGGTGACTAGACGGGGATAGGAGTAGGGTAAATTCCCTAGTTGAGTGAGGGGAGTCCCTCACTCGTTCTCGGGGACAATGGAACATGACGTCGTCCTCAGGGGTATTTCGGAACGAACTTACAGAGTAGACCGAAGAATAGTTGAAGATAACCAATTTCCCAGGTTCCCAGACAATGGGACCCACCCATTGTCTCCTCCTCGGTGTTTACTCACTAATTGAGACCCGAAAGGTTTACTCCTAACCAATACCCATGAAGTAGGGTTCACCCCACTGACGACCCTTTCATCATTCATCATTTAGAACTGACCTCTATCTACCACATTTTCCCCCTACAACCTTCTTATTATTCCACCCACCCAACTCCGACCTAGTATGTTTCGGAATCGTCAGTGTGACCTTTCTCAAACACGGGATGGTTCCTAAGACTGACCGGCCCACATCGTACTGGTCTCGACACACAGACCTCCTAATTAGAACGACACACTCATCCCCCGTCACCTCCTTCCCCTATCGCAAAAATTTTCAAAATTATAACAGATAAAAAACTCATTTATTACGTAAGAATACCAAGTTTTCATTTTTTCATACTTTGTTACATATTACTTTATAAAGGGGAGATAAGAACTAGGGACAGTCAAAGGTAAAGATCTTGTTATGTAAAATTGTTTTAATAAATAAGAAGGTTTTTGTCATATACGTATATGTTCTTTCTTTTTTCATGTATAAAGAAAATAGGAAAAATTTGTATACTATCGTATTATGTACGTGTAAGAAAAAATACGCATAGTGAAATTAAGTGTGTTGTTTGTATACTCTGTTTATTATAATAACAGAAGGAAAATGTCTACTTTTTTAATTCCGAGTCTCTCCGATTCTTTAAACGGATTTTAATGTCTAAAGTATTTACCATTTCAACTCTAAACTTGGAACCCATAGACTGAAGTCACTAGACAAATCTCGAGGTGAGTCTCGAGAAGAAATTATTCAGTCAAACGAAGAAGATGTAAAATAAATAAAAAACTTCTTCTCAACTACATTTTTAATACTTTGAATATTCACATGTTACATCCCTAAGTGTTAAAAATTACAAGAGGTGAGGTCACAAGAACGGACCTCTTAGGGTCTCTGCCCCCTCGGACCACCCGACGACAGATACCCCAGCGTGTCTCAGCCTGTGCTGACTTCACTGAATCGTCGTCATATAGTAAATATAAATATAATTTATAATCGACATAAGGGAACATGTTACATAGGAACATCGCATAAAAGATGGATTATAAAACACAGAAAATTAGGAGATGGACATATAACAAAAGAAGGTGTAAAATTAACATAGAAATCGAGTATAGATGGAAAAGTAAAAATTTTTGGTCACAGGTTCTTTCTTCAAGTCTTATTGACTTCTTAACACGTAATGAAACTTTAATAAATAAATAAACGCAAACCGACACGACCCAGAAGCAACGAAACGAACCCGAAAGAGATCAAAGTCGCTCGCCCCCGGTGAGAAACAACTCACGTGTCCGAAAAGTGACACCACCGAAGAGAACAACACCTCGTGTCCGAGATCCGTGTCCCCAAGTCATCGACACCGAACCCACGTGATCCCCGAATCAACGAGGCGTCGTCCACCTTAAAAGAACATGATCCCAAACTTGGACACAAAGTACGTAACCGTCCGTCTAAGGATAGGTGACATGGTGGTGTCTTCAGATGGAACTTGAAAAATAAAAATAACACATTAAAAAAAGAATTAAACTCTTTAACACTATTTTATGTATATTTTCAATAGTAAATTTAGTACAAATTCAAATGTCAAGTCTCCGTAACTCACGTAAGTATTACAACACGGTGGTAGTAGTAGTAGGTACTGAGAAAAGTAACCCGTTTTATCTATGAGATACGGTTAATTCGTTTTTGAGGAGTAAGGAGAGGGGGACGGAGTCGGGGACTGTTGGTGGTAAAAAAAAAGACAGAGATACTGAAACTGAGAAGGTCCATGAATTTATTTACCTTAGTGTGTCATGAACAGAAAAACACTAACCGAATAAAGTGAATCGTACTACAGGAGTTCGGAGTGAACACAACATGGTATACATTTTAAAGGAAGGAAAAAGTTCGACTTATTATAAGGTGACATAGATGTACGGTGTAAAAGGATTAGATCAGTGGATGACTACCTGTGAATACAATGAAGGTACAAAATTGATAATATGTGTGTCAAAACGTGGAACGAAAAATGTAATCGTTTCGTTGAACATAAAAAAAGACATAGTCATAGATCACTCAGAGGAAATAAAGAACAGAAAAGAAAATAGGAAAAGAAGAACAAAACAAAATGTCCACGTATAAAGTCATAAACATGTTCGACATCAAAGAAATTGGACAAGGGATTTCGACCTATAATTCTAACAAAGGTCAACCAAAACAAACAAAACAAAACAGAACAAAACGAGAATGTTTGTTATGACGTTACGTTTATATATATTAAAACGTCAATCACAACTGGGTTCTATATGATTACTGGAGTAAGGACGAAAACTTCCTTCCAAACACAGACATTCGCCTGGACACACCTGGTAAGGATCCCTGAGTGAAGAGACGAGAACTCGACTAGATAACCCTAGTGTAGGAAGGAGGGAAAGAAATGAAACCACGAAGATACATTCTATGTTTGAACGTTCTAATCAGGATGATAAGGATGTAAAGAGATCCCTTCTTGACTGTGAGTACCCTCAATATTACGTTCATTGGGACACGTAAAGTTTGACTATAAAATTTTTAGAAATAACTGATACATAATTCGTTTCCCTTTATTTGACTGAATAATTATTTTAATAGATGAAAAAAGAAATATAATATTTATTACCTAAATAATAGTATCGATAGTAATATAAAATATGTTATACTTAAACACAAAAAGGAGTCAAAAAGGTAATAACTATAGTAATAGGTCTTTATGATTGATTTGCACGCCCATTGAATATTCTATGTCGATGTTTCAAAACCTAACCAGTTTTACAAGTAAGTCTAAAAGGGTTACATAACTTTTTGAGTTTACTTGAAAAACTGATTGGGTTATAAAAAGTTTGGTACGAATCACTAAAAGACCTTAAGTACATTGGTTCTACAAAATGTGAAAGTCTTTGGACAAGAAAGAGGTCGAAGGAAACTATTGAAAGACTTGGTTTGCTCCCAATTTTCATCTGTTGAACGATACGAAAGTCAAGTCAAGTCAGTGAGTCAACACAGACTGAGAAACGCTGGGGTACTTAGTGTCGTGCGGTCCGGAGGGACAGGTAGTGGTTGAGGGCCTCAAGTGAGTTTGAGTGCAGGTAGTTCAGTCACTACAGTAGGTCGGTAGAGTAGGAGACAACAGGGGAAGAGGAGGACGGGGGGAAACAATTTTAAAAGTTTTCGTTATCTGAAAAGATTACCTATACTACACCATACACACGTATACACACACAGACACACAAACACACGTACACCATATTCACACTCCTCCCTCCCTTTCTCTCTCTCTCTCTCCCTACTCACACTTCGAAAACTTGACTTGACTTACGTGCTCAACGGTCAATGACTCTATCCCTTTCGCATACCTTCCCCGTAGCATAATACCCTCATTTAATCTTTAAACTAAACCTTATACAATTGAAACTCTACAGAGAGGTCTAAAGATACTATTCTTCAGTCAACCTATATGTTTAGAACTCAAGTCCTGTTCAAGATCTGTCTCAATTACATATATTTTACGAATTTTACCATGGAAAACAACAAGTCACCGGATCGGCATACGTTGAGAAACATTGGGGTACCTGACGTCGTACGGTTCGAGGAGACGGGGAGTGATAAAGGATCGTAAACGAGTTTGAGTACAGATAACTACTATAGTTATAACTATGTAAGTTATCATAGTTACTACGATAGATTGGTAGAGTAGCAGACGTCAGGGGAAGGGGAATACGGAAGTAGAAAGGGTCATATTTCCAGAGAAGGTTACTTGACCGAGAAGCAGAGTCTACCGATTTCATAACCTGGAAGTCGAAGTCGTAGTCAGGAAGGTCACTTATAAGTCCCACCTAAAGGAAATCCTAACCGATCAAAAGAGAGGAACGATAGGTTTCCTGAGAGTCCTCAGAAGAGGTTGTCGTGTCAAACTTTCGTAGTGAAGAAGCCACGAGTGAGAAGAAATACTAGGTTGAGAGTGTAAGTATGTACTGATGACCCTTTTGATATCGGAACTGATATGGAAACAACCGTTTCACTACAAAGACGAAAAATTATGTGACAAATCTAGACAGTATCGAAGGAAGGTTTCTCGTTCACCGAAAATTAAAATACCGACGTCAGTGGTAGATGTCACTAAAACCTTTCACTTTCACATCAGCGAGTCGGCACAGAGTGAGAAACGATGGGGTACCTGTTCTCAGGTGATCCGAAGAGACAGGTACCTTTCACCCAACGGTAAGGGAAGCGGTCCCCTAGAAGGATTGGGTCTCTAGCTTGAGTCCAGAGGGTGTAACGTCCGTCTAAGAAATGGTAGACTCGGTGGTCCCTTCGTGTTCGTTTTCACTAAAACCTCGGGTTCTTTTATTTCAGACAGTGACAAAGTTAACAAAGGGTTAGATAAACGGTAATTTACTACCCTGGCCTACGGTACTACAATCAAAATACTTACAACTGAAAATTCGGTCGAAAAAGTAAGAGGAGAAAGTGGAAGTAGTTCTCCCAGAAATGAAGGAGAAGTGAAATACGGTAATCTCAGCATAGTAGACGTATAAACTCTAACAACTATAAAGAGGACCGTTAGAACTAAGGTCAAACACTCAGTAGTCGAGTCGTAAAGCTTACTACATGAGACGTAAATTCAATTTATTTGTCTCACTGTTATATATCGGAACTACATAAGGAATGGGTTTAACCTTGGTCAGACAACAAGGTACAGGCTAAGAGTGACAACGAAGAAATGGACGTACGTCTAAAGTGTCCTCCGTCCATTCCACCAGACCATAGGGGTAGAGAAATCTTAAAAGGTGTCAAATAACACTAGGTGTAACACCTAGAGGTCACTAAAAAGTAAAATAAGTCTTTGTTTCCATTTTACAAATGTTACACGGATGTTCCGAGAGACATTAGAAAAAGGGGGTGGAGTTACAGAAGATGAACTCACTACCATTACGATCAACGGTATTATTTTTTGTTGTGTGATGGTCCCCGAATTGGTTTGACTTCAGACAAAAGACAAGTGGTTTGTCAGGATACCCCCATAAGAACCAGTCGATCTCGGAAAGGAGGTGTATCAACTAAGTCTCTGGGTTCAAAGAGACAGAAGACAAAACGGTAAGGAATCTTAGAGACTTAAGAGATGAAGGTCGAGCACCTTCCGTTTTTTCTCTCTGTCTTTTTAGGAGTAAACAAAGAATTTTAAAATTAATTAATCAATTAGAGTAAACGAAGAAAAATTTGAAAATAATAAAAAAACTGTATATCAACTAAATGTTACAAGACGGTTACAGACGATATGTCGTTTCACTGAGTCAATATGTGGTACATCTGTAAGAAAAATTTTTATAATAGTAAGAAAAAATGATACCTAATAGTGTTCTAACGGCCCTCTTTATAGTTATTGGAGTCTATACGTCTACTGTGGTGGGAATACCGTCTTTCACTTCTCCTTTATTTTTCGGAGAACTACTTTCACTTTCTCCTCTCACTTTTTCGACCGAATTTCGAGTTGTAAGTCTTTTGATTCTAGTACCGTAGACCAGGGTAGTGAAGTACCCTGTATCTACCCCTTTGTCACCTTTGTCATAGTCAAAAAACCCCGAGGTTTTAGTGACGTCTACCACTAACGTCGGTACTTTAATTTTCTGTGAATGAGGAACCTTCCTTTCAATACTGGTTGGATCTGTCGTATAATTTTTCGTCTCTACAATGAAACGGTTGTTTCCAAGTAGATCAGTTCCGATACCAAAAGGCCATCAGTACATACCTACACTCTCAACCTGACAGTTCTTTCGACTCACGACTTCTTAACTACAAAAACTTGACACCACAACCTCTTCTGAGAACTCTCAGGGAACCTGACGTTCCTCTAGGTTGGTTAGGTAGGATTTCCTCTAGTCAGGACCAACAAGAAACGTTCCTGACTACGACTTCGACTTTGAGGTTATGAAACCGGTGGAGTACGCTTCTCAACTGAGTAACCTTTTCTGAGACTACGACCCTCCCTAACCCCCTTCCTCCTCTTCCCCTGTTGTCTCTTACTCTATCGACCTACCGTAGTGGTTGAACTACCTGTACTCAAACTCACTTGAGGTCCTCAACCACTATCTGTCCCTCCGGACCGTACGACAATAAGTACTCCAACGTTTCTCAGCCTGTCCTGACTCGCTGACTTGACTTGACTTCGTGTAGAAGAGAGTGAGGAAGGTGGAGGTTGTGGGGGATCGATGGGATCGAAAGAATAACGAGGAATTGATGAGGTCCGTGTGAAAACGGAGTACGGGAAAGGACATAAACACGACAAGAATCAGCGAGTCAGTACAGGCTGAGAACCGCTGGGATATGACATCGGGGGGTACGAGGAGACAGGTACCCCTAAGAGGTCCGTTCTTATGACCTCACCCAACGGTACGGGAAGAGGTTCCCTAGAAGGGTTGGGTCCCTAGCTTGGGTCCAGAGGACGTAACATCTTACGAAAGGGTAGACTCAGTGGTCTCTTCGGGTCTTCATAAAGGGCATAAATGGAAGGGAGGCTACAGCTAAACGAGAGAGAGTCTAGGAGCCACGACTTTACCCACGGGGTTCAACGACGAATAATTCTCATACAATACCCCTGAAGGGACCACCGGGTCACCAATTCTTAGGTAGAACGCTACCTCCCCTGTACCCAGTCTAGGGACTAGTCCCTTGATCCTAGAGTGTACGGTGTCTCGTTGATTCGGGCTCGGTGTTGATGACTCGGATACACAGTGTTGTTTCTAGGACATGCGGTACTGATTCGGGGTCACGTCGGTTTATGTATTTATTTATAATTTTTCTTTGTAACCAAGTTGTTTTCTCTTATAATACAAGGTCTATAAATTTAAGGAAAGAAGTAAGTAATTTTTTTTAATTCTTAGAACTTTCGTTAGAACACCCCCATTCTTACTAATAAGGGTAAAGTCTCTTCAATTGACTACATGGAGACGAGTGTATTGATCGTTCTCACCTTCACTCCTAAATTAGATTTTGTACTCGTGCGTCGAGACAACAAAAGGAGACTTAGACCTTCTTCGTTAGTGAGACGGTTTGTATAAAGGATGACCTTCCTCTAGTGAAATGTCAACTTATAAGACCTAGAGACTCGTCAATGTAAACGGTCCCGTTTAATTATGTCAGAAAACAAAGATTGAACAAAATACTCAAGTCAATCACACTCTCCAGAGGATCGTGGACTAGTGGGACCTGTGTAACCTATTTTCAAAGATCTGAAGTTTGACTCTTATTAGTTCGGGAAAAATTCAGAGAAGAAGGTGTACTGAGGGTCTCACTAGTAAGATTCTACATTTAGTCTAGGACAGTGAGGAGTCGAATTTGAGGAGGTCAAATCGTAAGGAGACTGTGTCCCATTTAAGAAATCGGACCGTAAACTTCCGAAAGGACGAAACAGGGAGAAGAAAGAGGGACCAAAGTAGAAAATTAAGACAGAAGGTCTCTTTACTTAATATAGAACAACGAGGATACATTGGTAAAATTGGACAGTGAGGGACACACAACAACGTGTACAACAGACTTTGTAGAAAGGGAGGGACAAAATGAACTCTATAAAGAAAGCCAGGAAACCTTGAGTCCAACCTAATATAGAGGAGAACCTTCGGAAGGGACTGGTAGTGGGTAGGACCTTCCTACGGCGAAAAGGTACGTAACATTGGTAAATCGAGAGACTCGGAGAAGAGGACAGAGACAGGGGTCGTACGTTCTGTCCCACTCCGTGGTGGGAGTTACGTGAAACATTTCGATGGAAAAGACGTGAAAAAAAAGAATGACCAAGTCCGTCCAATGTATGTTTCTCCTAGTCCACGGTACCAAAGTTCACTACAACCGACACTGGAGGTTCAGTGGGAGGGGCGCCCTTGGTTATGAACTCTCTCCATGGATCCTCTCTTGAGTCCCACTCGGAGACCCCTTCGGTCGACGGAAGAGTCCGGAAATCGTCATCGGACAGTCTTGTCTGGGATCCGTGTGGAGAACAACCTTATTATTATATTAGAGATTATAAATAACTCACGGAAGATGGAGATATCTGTGATAAGACTAGTGAATTGGGCATACTCGTAAGTAAAATACATTAGTGTTCTTTGTACTGACGACCGTGAACCTTTGACAGGTTCCAGTGTGTCATTTACTATTTCAGTCTAAAGTTTAGACTCGTGACAAGATCTCGGATGATCTTCATTGGTGATATGTGTAACGGAAGAACTAAAGACTAGAGGTCAAAAGACGAATCTAAGACACCCTTTAGTTTAGCCTCCCAGGGTTAGGTTCATGGTCCTTCGTTTAAAGAGAGGACCAGGGGGTGAAGAGAGTCCTCTTGAGCGAATCCCTACCTTGACTCTTAACAGTCTTCGTCTTCCCCTCGAGCGTCACTGTCCCCGGAGACCTCCGAGATCCTCTTCCCGTGTTGGTACACGTTCCCTTTTCCGGACGAACCTCACCCCCACTCTCCCGTCCCTGACTAGTGTTCGAGTCCTAAGTTGAGGTCCGAAACAGAAAGTCTCAAATGCATTGGTACCCTTTTCCGGAGCGAAGAAAGACTCGGAATCAAAGGGGTAAATATTCGGTTCGCATTTATGTCTCGCCAGACTAAGTGGAGACCGCTTTCTCCTCTGTAGGGGTCGAGATGATCTCTTTTTCGGTCGGTACCTGCAGTCCCTCGCCCCGACTCCTCTTCTGATAGACCCCAAATGCGGCGACCCGAAGGATCTCAATCCTACTCGACCCGAAGGATCGAGTCAGATAAGGGCTCTGTCTCGTCCCGATCCCTCCTCCAGCAGCCTGGAAATCACCCTCCGCCCCCACCCCCGCCTCGTACCCGGTCCCCGGTCCGAGACTTCCTACGCAGGTGAGTAGGGCGTGGAGGCGTCGGGACGGATTGCCTCAGCGTCGGGGCTCCCCCACCGCCTACGCCCGCTAGGTCGTTAACGGACGGCGCGACGCCGCTGGCGGACCCTTCGACGCCGGGCGGTCCGGTCTTCTCGTAGTGCAGTAGGAAAGCCGCTCCTCGGGCGGGGGAGGGGTTGCCGCGGACGCGTCCGCGCCGCCCTCCCTCGGCGCCACCCCCAAGAGGAGTCGCGAAAGGCGGGAAGAGGCGCGAGCGAGGCCGGCGCCGCGAGAGCCGACCGCTGTCGCCGGCGCTTCGCCTCCCCTTCCTCAGGTCCTACGCCGCGCCCCGCCGGGCCACGGGGGGACGGGGCAGTGCCGTCGGCGCCGCCGGCGCCCCTGGCCCGGTTCCGGCCCCCGCCGCCGGCCTCGGCGCTATCGCCGCCGCCGCCGCCCTCCCCGCCGGACTCCCGCCCGCCCGCGGGCCCACGCCCCCGAGCTGCGAGGCGTGCCGGGCCGGGCCGAGACGGGGTCGCGGTACTCGCCGCCGCCGCCGCCGCCGCCTCCCCCGAGCCGCGGGTCAGCGAAGCGGCTGATGAAACAGTAGACGCCCGACCTGTGGCTCTGGCCCGACCTCGGCCTGCTCGACAGCCCACTCACGCGCGACTCAGGCCCCGGCGTCCCCTGGGGGCTCTTCAGGAGGAGTCGGGACCGAAACAGGGCCCTCCGCCCGCTCCCCGCTCGCGCCCCTTCCCCCGCAGCCCGACTCCTGCCCTTTGCCCGTCTCCCCGAGACTCGGTATTGCCCAGGTTTGTCAGGGACGAGGGGCGGTGCGAACACCGGTCCAGGAGGGCCTACTCCTCCCTTCCTGACACAAGAGTCAACCCACTTCCAACTGACTGAATCACATTTCATTTTCCCTTCGAACGAGAGCTTGTGGGCAATCCCTCCCTTCTTCCGTAGGGTGAGTACCACTTTCATTCAAGGTGGGTCTGAAACCTTTTTTTTCCTTTTGTTTTTGAACCACTCAAAGTAAACCGGAGGAGGGTTCTTTGGACACTAGCGTCAAGGAGTTTTGTAAAAATTGGGTCGGGACCCGATCCGGGGGACTCAACTACCCTGCACTTCATTATTTCACTTGAACCCGGTGTGGTTCCTTCCGCTCTTGAGGGAAGCAAGCCCTTTCCCAAGCATTGGGCCCCGGCACGGCAAAAAAAAAAAAAAATTAACTTTCATTAAATACGGGAAATACTCTGATCGCAGTAACCACTTATTGTCCCGTCGTCAAATCAACCTCTCGGACCCAACGCATCACTACGAAGAGTTCAGTAGAAAGTTTCCCTTCACCACCCCTTCACTTCTATTCCGGGTCTAGTCTAGAGCGTGATTAATGTGTACTCACAGTCTTAACATTTTAGGGCACTTAAGGTGACGTGGCCACAGTCTCAACATTTCAGGGGCGTTTAAGGTGACGTGGCAGTACCCAAAACCTTTTCAAAAGCAGACCTCACAGGTCAAACGTCCAAAATACATCCACCTCCAAACAATACAGTAGGACGAAACCTACTCTCTCTAACGAAAAATGACAAGACAGTACTACACAAATGACATCTCAAAAAGAGGACTTTCGCTTATAGGACAACTGATTAAAAGGAAACGAAGTCTCTACTGTCCTGTTCAAAACACACAGAGGGGGTTGGTCTTTTTAAAGTCACAAAGAATACTTTTTTTTAATCTACGTACGTAGTTTTACCTGACAGAAAAAAATTTTTTACTATTTAGCTACTGGAAATTGTTCCAGTCTCGTTTATGTGATGAAGGAGTTTAATTATCGTCCACCTCTTTTTTTAGTACTTCGTCATTATGTTAATTATGAACCAGATAACAACCCCATCAAAATTCAAGAGAAAAAATCCAGAAACTTAAGGACATTAGACTACGATTAAAAAGTAGACACAAAGGATAAACAATTTAAATACTGAAACTCTATATCAACAACCTTAAGTCAAGTACCATGACCTCGACCTTCCTAGAGTCTCTTCTTTTACTCGGGTGCTTCCTGTCATTTAACGGAGTGAAACTAGGTCACGGGGAGAACACGGTATTTGACGTAAAGCAACGAACCGACCCTAAAATCTTTTGTGATTGTACAACTGTTTTTCTGAATTTTACTGTGTCAAGAGGAGTCATTTTCTTTGAAATTCAATCACTTTATTTGGTCACAATAAAAATACGACACGAAAACTCACAGAGAAACTAAAAGTTTTTATTTCTTTTGTTAAACGTCTACTATTTCGAATACTCAGCTTAACCCTTACTAAACTAAACAATCACTCTTGTACCCAAAACCCCATTTGTAAGAGTGAGACGATAACTGATAGAGACACTGACCTCCGGTTCAATATATTGACGACCCCAGAAGTAGAGATTTTTTCTCTTAAATTTATTTTTCGCAGAATAGTTCATCTGAGAGTTTTCACAATCAAGAGAAAATCACTTATAGATAATTAATAGACCGAAAAGTCCTTCGATTTTAATATAGGAACACTTTCGAATAACTCTCTTATTTCTCCCCCTACTCTACATATTTTACACATTTCTCCCCATAAAAAGAAAAATTTATACCAACGTCATCACCTTACGGTTCTGACAAATAAGTCATCTACCGGAAAACGATCTTATTCGGGACTAACTTCCTAAATAAAAAAAAGAAGTAAAGTAAAGACCATCTAACTATCCCCTTAGACCTGGGGTCTCCCTTAGAAATTCTTTTTGTTTTGTTATCCTTATCGAGATACGCCCAGTCACAACTTCGAGAGGTCCCACGTAAAAGAGAGACGGAATATCGAGGGTTTGACTACTACAGTATCATTTACTTTGATGTCCTTTAACACTCAACGTGGGTCTAAGGGATCCCTCCATGACTCTTCAGATACAAGAGAAGTTTGTTTAATTCAATATATGGAGTCTATCTAAGATATGAGAATCATTCACTTAGGTCTTGTTTGTCTATTTTTTACGACACAAGAAGATCGACATACCTCTTTCTAATATTCTAAGGAAGAAAAGACAAACGTCGTTATTGGTATCTTGAACGTGACAGCTTTTGTGTGAAACTAGTAAATTAAAATATCCTTCAAAGAGGGACAGTGGAGAAGGGGAAAAAACATGTGAATTCGTAAATCCGTTTAGTACATCAATGAACACGTCCTTGACTTCTTCTATACTTTTAAACAAAACAAAGAGAAACTCAATTAACTCCTTAATGAATCTCGTCTTCCTTTCTTTCCATTAGACAACCACTTCGTGTCCAGATCGGTTGACCTTCTTTACCATAGACGAACAAACCCAAAACTCAAACAGTTCCTCTATTCGTTAAGACCTTCCTTGTGAAAACTAAAACTAAAATGGTTTGTAACTGGGTAAAATAACCGGGCAACATTCACCCCTCCGTCTACCAACATCTAAGGTCAGAGAGAAAGATGGAGAAACTATCTACCCACAAGACCTGTAGAAGTAAAAGCGAAAAAGAAGGATACTAGTGGTGGTCCACTGACGTCGTCGTCTAAATGGTCCTATACCCTGAGAACTCAATTAAAAGGGATAGAGACAGACTCTCAATTCAACGGTTATACGAATATTGGATAAAGAATGAAACCTTAGAAATATAAGGAAAAGTGACTGGACGTGGGTCATAACTCTATATTCATAGGATCCAAGTACTTAGGCGATGAGGTCAAAGAATCCGAGACTCATCACCCAAAACAGTTCTTAATTTCTCTCCCGAACCCTTGTATCTACCCTTTGATCGGTCACAGGACATACTTGGATGAATCTTGTGTCATGGGACTTTAGTAGAAAATTATAGTAATTTTCTCTTTTTCACCGAGTGACAGGTCCTTTCGGTCTCCTGACCTATCTAGAATGACGAGAAATTGATATAACCCGTCACTTCAATCTTGTTGTCTTAGTACCTTACAGTTTGTACCTTCGTGGAAAAAAAAAAAAAATTTATACATAAATAAACCGACGTAGTCCAGAATCAACACCGTACGTCCTAGTAGTAACGTAGGACGCTCTAAAAACAACGACACGACACGTCTGAGAGATCAACACCGTGCACCCGAGCCGTCAACGAGGTTCCGTACGCCTTGAAGTCATAACGCACCGCCTATACACTGGTGGCCTAGGGGTCTCTTCAGGAGCCTTCGTGAGAATTTCTAATATATTGGACCAACAGTGACTACTCCTTCGACTCCAGGACTCTTTCAACCCCTTATAAATAGAGTGAACGATGTAAAATAGGAAAAAAGAAGAGAATCTCATTACAAAACATACGAAACATCTTTAAACTACCCACCATCCCTCTGTCATTTTACAAACCGTCCTCGTCTGTATGGTAAAAAAAAAAAGATCCCGTCCAAAGACAAAGTACAATTCGTTCCTATATCACACACTAATTGTTCTCTCTCTACCCAAAAAACAAAAAAACAAAAATCAAAAAAGAAAACTACATTGAAGTGTGGTTTGCAACAGTAAGTCATGATGCTTGAAATCACGAAGGAAAAAGACCTGAGTCACAATTGTAAAACGAGGTAAACGGAATAGTGAATCATACGTAGTGGAAAGAGAAAGATTATATATTTTTACAGAAATAACTCTATACAGAAAATAAATTTTATGTGTTAAGACACAAAAAATCATATAAGTGTCTCAACATGTTAGTAATGATGTTAGTTAAAATCTTATAAAAGTAGTGAACGGGTAGTGAACGGGATATAGGTAATCGTCAATGATGGACATAGGAAGGTTGAGGGATTGTGGGATCGACATTCGTGGGTGATAAGATGACAAAAGAAACCCCCCTTTGGAAAATAAAAGAACAGTGGTCTAGTCATGATCAAGTGTAGTAATAAGTGTAGGTATCATATTCTTTTTACATTAGAGAAGTACGTCTTTATCATCAATTGTAAAATTATATCTAAGAAGATCTGGAAAATAATTTTACTTTCCATGAGAATAACAACATTAATATTAAAACATTTTTGTTCACGACTACTCAAACTCTTTCTTCTCTCAAACTCCCGTCATCCAACACACCCTTGGTGATTAGATAGAAACTAGAAATACCTAAACAGACAAAACCTGTAAAGTATGTTTACCTTAGTATATTATATGCCAGAAAACACTGACCGAAGAAACTGAATCGTACAAAAGTTCCGAGTAGCCACAACACTGTACATAGGCATGTAACAAAGAAAAGTACCGTCTTACTATAACATATCTATATGGTGGAAAACGAATAACATTCAACTACATGTAAACCCAATAAATATATGAAAAGTGAATAATGTCTATTACCATAACACTTGTAAACACATACATATAAAAGTAAAGAGTATCCATATACGGATCCTCACCTTACCGACCCAATTACCGGTCACAAATTGGAAAACTCTTTAACGTCTGACAAAAGAATTTGTCGACGTGATAAAATGTAAGGGTGATCACCACAAACTCCCAATGTGAGAGACATAGGAGTGGTCGTGAATGATAGAAAAACTAGTACCCACCGGATCCCCCACACTTCACCATAGCGTCACACCAAAACTAAACGTATAAGGACCTACTGAGTCTTCCTATAAAATGAATTTTCTTTTTTTTTTTTCGAATAGAGAAGAGTCTCTACCTCATATTTTTCAAACTACTCGGTCAAAGTTTGTCTATCAGTCAAATTTTATTGGAATCTAAAATAAAAGGAGATGTTCGAACCAGTCAAGACCCGTCTAAGAGAGTCTAAGAGAAATATTTTACCAGTAAATTATTTCCCTAGAAGAGACTTCGAGTCTGAGAATCGACTTCGTTTTGAGTTCAAGACTACCGAATGGAGTCCGTAAACACCTATAAAAGTCTCCAGTCCCATCCTCCTTCTCTCAAGAATTCAATCCAGTAGACAAAGGAAAATGTTCCATCTCGTTTATTCTCACGACCTCACCTAACGGTAAAGGAAGAGGTCCCTAGAAGGGCTGGGTCCTTAGCTTGGGTCCAGAGAGCGTAACGTCCGTCTGCGAAATGGCAGACTCGGTGGTCCCTTCGGGTTCTTCAGTCCTCCTCTCTGATTGTGTGTCTTTTGTTAATGTCTCGTCGGGGTTCCGTCAAATCTTAATATACGATTTAAATCAACCTCTCTGACACAAGAATTGTATTCTCGTGGATGAAGTGTGTGGGAATCCATCCCTCCTAGTACGACTTCCATTCACCTAAAGTGAAATTATTGTGATCCCGAGACGAGGGGAAAAGAATCCTCCTTTAGGACTCATTGTTACAAACCATAAATTTGGTTTAAGAATCTTAGACAAATCGGGAAGGAAGGAAAACCTCATCTAATATCTATTTCCACAAGATCGGAACCAGGAGGAAGCCATTACGGGTAAAGGTCCGGACATAGGAAAATATTCAGATCAGGATATAGGAAAACACATAGGAACAAATAAAACCGACTGACCACCTTCTACCTGAACTGAGTCGAGGAGTTAAGGATAACGGAAGGAACCTAAACTTAACAGTCCATCAGAATCTCCAGAGAGTCCTTGAACCCATGTGTCCTCCCCTGGACATGAATTATACAAAATCCAATGACGACCTATCCGTATCCTGGATCATTTTCTCTCTTTCGGAACGGAAAACCTTCGACCACAGAAGAACACCTTAAGTAACTATTGTGTGTCCGATAGCTATGATTTTAAAATCTAAATCAAGAGTTTTCAAAAATCCACTCCGTCTATGACCAATTTACAGACACAAGGTCTACAAAACACTATTGACTAAAATCAAACTTCATACATCTTGGGACCTACAACCTCAGGACAGGACCACCTTTTACTCCCGTACGCGACCGGGAGTTCGATAAAAGTCACACGAAGAATCCTCAGTCGACACCGAGGTCCTTCAATCTACCCTCACCGATAACAAATCCGGTAGTTCAAAAGTTTATAATGTGAATCCTATTAACTAACTAAGAGTAGGAACCCTAGATAGTATCAAAGGGTAATTTCTTTCGGTCCAATCATTAAACAAACAAAACAAGAAATCACACTACCCATAAAGTCCAGTTTTGAAACGATCCGGTAGACACTACATGAGTTACTGGATCGACGTAGTTAGATTTTACAAAAATACCTCACGACTCCCCGGAACTCGTCCCTCTTCTACACACCTCCAAGGAGAATAATTCGAAGTAGGGAGACACTCACACTCAGGTTAAGGAACAAAAGATTTGATGAGGACCAACCGTTTTGTATTAAACTTATACTTAAGCAAATAGAACCAGTATCTTAGTTTTTGACAGTCTCGGTCTGGACTCTATCAGGTCGAGGGTGAAAACTGTACACCATTACTAATTATAAATATTTACTGTATTATCAAAATTTTATGAAAAATTACAAAAGTCGGAGTAAACTCTTATATAAAAAACCAGGTGACAAGGGGTCGTTAAATCTTTCTTGACAATCTTAGGTCCAGAACACAGACGAAGAGCAGTAACTACTCTAATGAGAAAAAAAAAAAAAAAACGGTACGGTTCACCGAACGTCCTAGAATGGACCCCAAACTGGTCCCTAGTTTGGAGGGGGGAACCGTCACTTTCACGTCCCAGGATTGGTGACCTGGTGGTTCCTGAAGGACCCTAATAATAAAACTTTACTATCTAAAAAGTTATGAATTCTTCACTGAATTCATAATTATGGTCTGGTGGAATGGACGGAGGACTCTTTAGACATACGTCCAGTTCTTCGTTGACAATTTTGACACGTACCTTGTTGTCTGACCAAGGTATAACCCTTTCCTCATACAGTTCCGACATATAACAATGGGACGAATGAATTGAATATACGTCTCATATAGTACGTTGTACGACCCGACCTACTTCGTGTTCGACCTTAGTCTTAACGGCCCTCTTTATGGTTATTGGAGTCTACGTGTCAACTGTGGTGGGAATACCGTCTTTCGCTTCTTGATCTCGGAAAACTACTTTCACTTTCTCCTCTCACTTTTTCAACCGAATTTTGAGTTGTAAGTCCTTTGATTCTAGTATCGTAGACCAGGGTAGTGAAGGACCGTTTATCTACCCCTTTGTTACCTTTGTCACTGTCTGAAATAAAAGAACCTGAGGTTTTAGTGACGTCTACCGAACTTTAATTTTCTGCGAACGAGGAACCTTCTTTTCGATACTGGTTGGACCTGTCGTATAATTTTTCGTCTCTGTAATGAAACGGTTGCTTTCAGACAGATCAGTTTCGATACCAAAAAGGTTATCAGTACATACCTACACTCTTAACCTGATATTTCGTTCGACTCAGGGACTCTTAACTACGAAAACTTGACACCACAACCTCTTCTGAAAACTCTCAGGGAACCTGACGTTCCTTTAGATTGGTCAGGTAGGATTTCCTTCGACCAGGACTCATAAGTAACCTTCCTGACCATGACTTCGACTTTGAGGTTATGAAACCGGTGGACTACGTTTTTCGACTGAATAAACTTTTCTGGGACTACGACCCTTTCTAATTTCCGTCCTCCTCTCCCCCTACTGTCTCCTACTCTACCAACCTACCATAGTGGCTGAGCTACCTGTACTCAAACTCGTTCGACGTCCTCAACGGACCGGACGACGTCAGGTACCACAGCGTCTCAACCTGTGTTGACTCACTGACTTGACTTGACTGACTTCGTTATTGAATTAGTAACGGACCGTCTTGACAACACACGGGAGAAACTAAGTCAGGGGTTTGGTGTTACGTCATCTCCTCGAGACAATCCCCTCCTCAGTCCAGTGAACAAAAAACTTAACAACTCCGACCAACCATAAAAAATATATATATAAAAGGATAGAGGGGTAAGAATAGTCAAGACCTTTACAAATAAAAAATTTCTGGTTTATCAATGACCCCGAAACAAAGATTCTTCGAGAGAAAACATTCAGACAAAGTCCTACAAAATACGAAAAACAGACTTCAGTCAAAAAAGACCTTTCTTTTTTTTTTTTTTCCAAACGTAAACGATTGGAGTCTTTAGGGAGGGACATCGGACGTCAAACGTAGAAAAAGACCAACAGTAACCCACGACAGACACTGAAGAAAAGATTTTTTATTGAAGCAAATAGAAACCAACACGACCCAGAAACAACGACGCTCCCGAAAAGAAGTCGACACCGCTCACTCCCCGATGAGACCAACGTCAAGTACCCGAAGAGCAACGTCACCGAAGACAACGACTCCGAGAGCCCGAGATCCCATGCACCCGGAGTCATCAACACCGTGCAATTGAGGTATCAACACCGAGGGCCCGAGATCTCGTGTCCGCGTCATCAACGGCACGTCCCGAAATCGACCAGAGGCGTCGTACGCCCTAGAAGGGACTAGAACCAAGTTAGGGCACAGGACACGTAACCGTCCGTCTAAGAAATGGTGACTTGGTGCTCCCTTCGGGACCTGAAGCCTAAATGGTATAAGAAATATTACTTTCCCATACCTTTCGTCTATTCTTTGAAAATCCTAAAAATTTCAGTCGTTCTTCTTTTACTAAATCTTCATTGTTAGTATTTGGCGTACCTATTTGGGTTAAATGTTGTTGAATCTAAGTAAATTTTTTTATGTAATCTTAATGAAAAGGTCCTTACAGTCTTCTTAAGGAAAGAGTCAACACAGTAGAGACCACAGGAAAAAGGGGAACAAAAAACATCAACAGTTTATCGAAAAATTGTCACAGTACCTCTATCCATAATTAATAACGATATGACAACTTCTTTTGGTTTCCAAAATAAAACTCATACAATCTGCAGAGAAGAAAGGGGTCTCAGAAATAAACTGTTACTGGTAATGTAATTTTCAAGGAGGAATAATATTTCTGGTATCCAGAAATATGTTTAATTTTGTAATGTCTTGGTACAATATTGAAGTGAACAGGATCTCAGTCCATCTGTTTAAAGAATCGAAACGATCTTCTGGTACGAAATAGATCATCCATAAACTATTTATAAACATAATTAATACTTTTCTATTTCGGATTAATAAGCCCGAAAGTTTCTTAACATACATTGGTACGAAAAAAAAGGACTATATTCCGTATCATGAATTGAAAAATTTTGAATTTATTCAGTCTGAAGGTGTCAAAAAGGTTCACGACTCATTATTTCTTACACCTCCAAACATCTTCTCATCGTTTCTGACAAAAGGGTATGAGTTTTTCGATTCCCAGTTACCGTCTAAACCTCAATTTTACCACTATCTTCTCCATAAAACATAACGACGAAAACGATTCAGCGAAGTCAGCACAGGCTGGGACACACTGGGGTATCGTCGGGTGGTCCGAGGGGGCAGGGACCCTAAGAGGTCCGTTCTTGTGACCTCACCCAACGGTAAAGGAAGAGGTCACGCACTTTCACTTTTCACTTTCACTTCAGCGAGTCAGCACAGGCTGAGGATCGCTGGGGTGCCTGACGTCGGATTGTCCGAGGAGGCAGGTACCCTAAACGGTCCGTTCTCATGACCTCACCCCACGGTAACGGAAGAGGTTAAAATATAACGCGACACTAATAAAGTATTAAAAATTATCTATCTCGATTTAAAATATTGTCAAACCTACTTGAAAAAAAAAAATTTCACTTAGACATATCAAAATCAATAAATTGGTCAGGATAACTGTTCAACTGAATCCTAGTGTCAGAGAACAACCCTTTTTATTTTGTTTTTGGATCTTCATAGTGGACGATTTGATTGGTCAACACGAATTAAGACTCTAAGACATACAAGTCTACCAAAAATTAGGAAAAGAAACGATTTATTAATAGATCATAAGTAGGAAATGTGGGTGACACTTTGTGTCAGAAAAACCACGTCAAAATAACAAACTTTTCAACTATAAATTTGTAAACATCAAAATAGAAGATCTTCTTACAAATCACAAAACACCTTCTAACAACTAGACGACCAGATCGAGACAATCAACGAGTCGAGTCAACCATCACTTACACTACTTAAATTACTCCGGTCCCAGTAACTTAGTTAGAAGGATTCCTGGTCAATTGAAACAAGATGGGTAAAAATACGATGGGAGACGACTAGTAGGGTGAGTGTTCATGTGATCCAGTACCCCTTGTGTCAGTTCCTTTACTCCGATCTCATTCGACCAGGTACGGATTATTAATTTAATTGTCTATAATAAATAACTTATCTAAAGTAACGATCCATGGTGTTCTGTAATAGGAGTGAAATGTTAAATACTTTCGTGACCATTGATGACTCGGGTGTGAAGTCTCGGATCCTCGGAGTTGATGACTCGGCTACACGGTGTTAACGACCTCGACCATGTCGAGACCCAGACGATGTTCTCTTCAGTGACCTCAATCCTAGAGGACGTGGTGTTGATCTCTTGGGGTGCACGTCGTGGCTTCTGGGTCACGTCGGTTTTTATCGATTGATTTATTTATTTGTTCACACAAAATTTTTACTTCACTTTCATTTTCACTCTCTATGACGGTTTAGCGGAAGGAGTTTTCCAATCTGAAACACGAGTCAGTGAGTCAGTACAGTCTGAGAAACACTGGGATGTCAAAAATTCTACGATGGGTTAAAAAAGAGATGTAGACATTACCTTATAATCGACGAAAAGATGTCACAAAAGTTAGAAGATCCTTCTTTTACAGACAAAATTAGATTTAAATTAATAAAAACTCCGACTCGTAGAAAAGCATATCAAGTACATGTGAACATATAAAGAAGTCGCTTAATGAACAAATCAGGAAACAAGTACTAAAGACAACACAACAAATAGAAAAAGAGTAACTGAACGTATTTGACAGAAAACCTTATACAACTAACAATCCTTTATAAAGTCTTTGTGAACGTCACTTTTTTATATACCTGTGCTTATATCTACATATTTTAACTCTAGTATACTCTTTTTTACATAGGACGAAAATTTTAAATGATAATATACAACTAGCAAAAAGGTATAAAAAATTACACAGAATTTATAAAAAGGTACAGTAATTTATAAGAAGTATTTGTACTAAAATTAATAATAAACAAAAATTGTTTACTTTAACAATGAACCAAAATAAAAATTAAACAATAGGTCTCATACTCACTTGACATGTTAAAAATTACTAATTGACCGTGAACCCACCAAACAAATATGAGAAAATACTATTCATTAAAATGTTGTATATATGAAATATATGTAGACGTAGACAACGAGATCATACATATTGTCATTCTGTCAATCTATTTGGAAATTCGTGTAAAGTATACATACTACTTAAAGAAGAACCTTCACGACACGGTTAAATACGAGTGAAGATCACACGATAGTAAAGTGGTATATATATATATTTAATATATATATAATAAAACTCTCCCCTATCATCTAATGAAAGTGAAAAGTGAAAGTACGTAACCTCTTCCTTTACCGTTGGGTGAGGTCACAAGAACGAACCTCTTTGGGTCCCTGTCCCCTCGGAGTACCCGACGGTAGACACCCCAGTGTGTCTCAGCCTGTGCTGACTTCGTTGAATCGTAGTCGTCGTCGTCGGTAATTTTTTACATGTCAAACCACCGTAAATCATGTGGAATGTTATAACACGTGTTATGACACATAGTAGTAATACATTCACGAATTGTCCAAGTAGCGGTGTTTTCCTTTGGAGGTAGGTAGGTTGTCATCAGTAAGGGATAAGGAGGGAGGGGGTTCGGGGACGGTTGGAGACTGGACGAAAGACAAAGAAACCTAAACGGATAAGACCTATAAAAAACGGAAAAGTATGAAGTCCTTTCAATCTCTATGGTTCCTTTGTAAAGTATGTTCCTACCCGTGTCACTTCCTGTCTCGTCGTTCCTGGATTGTCTTCGTCTTCTATAATTCTTCTCCACCGTTACGGTCAGATACAGACTGCGTCCCACGTCGTACGGACCCCGACCACGTACCCCTACTGGGTCTCTCTACAACACCCCTCCCTCCACCCTCCCCCCAAGTACAAACCCTTGCGTACATTCTTAATTTCTAAAATTTTAAATTTTTTATTTAATTTTTTTTTTATTTTTTTTTTATTTTTTTTTCTTCTCCACCGTCCTTATGTGTCTTCTTGATATGTTTTTTCCAGAATTACAGGGTCTATTGGTACTATCACACAAATAAATGGATCTCGGTTTATAGGACCTCACATTTCAGTTCACCCGGAATGCTTCATAATGAGGTTAGTTTCGATCACCTCCATTATCTTAAGGTCGACTCAATAAAGTTTAGGATTTTCTACTATGACACTTTCACGACGTGAGTTATACAGTCATTTAAACCTTTTCAGTCGTCACCGGTGTCCTGACCTTTTACAGGTAATAGTATTGTTAGGGTTTCTACCCATCACGATTTCTTACAAGTTTGATGACATGTTAACACGAGTAAATTGTCATACACTTGACTCTTGAAGGTCTAAATCTTTTCCGTCCTCTTGGTCTCTGTTTTAACGGCTGTAGGTGACCTAGTATCTTTTTCTTTCCTTAAGGTCTTTTTGGAGATGAAGACGAAGTAACTGATACGATTTCGGAAACTGGACACACCTAGTGTTGTATGACACCTCTTAAGAATTTCTCTACCCTTATGGTGTCGTGGAATGGACGGGGGACTCTTTGGACATACGTCCAGTTCTTCGTTGTCTTGACTTGTACCTTGTTGTCTGACCAAGTTTTAACCCTTTCCTCATACCGTTCCGACATATAACAGTGGGACGAATAAATTGAATATTCGTCTCATGTAGTACTCTTTAAGGTCCGACCGACGGGGTCTTCGACCTTAGTTTTAAAGACCCTCTTTATAGTCATTAAAGTCTTTACGTCTACTGTGGTGGAAATACGTCTTTCACTTCTCCTTGGTTTCTCGGAAAAATACTTCCACTTTCTCCTCTCACTTTTTCGACCGATTTTGAGTTGTAAGTTTTTTGATTCTAGTACCGTAGGTCAGTATAGTGAAGTACCGTTTATCTACCCCTTTGTTACCTTTGTTACTGTCTGAAGTAAAAGAACCTGAGGTTTTAGTTACGTCTACCACTAACGTCGGTACTTTAATTTTCTGCGAACGAGGAACCTTCTTTCAATACTGGTTGGACCTGTCGTACAATTTTTCGTCTCTGCAACGAAACGGTTGTTTCCAGGCAGACCAGTTTCGATACCAAAAGGGTCATCAGTACATACCTACACTCTCAACCTGATATTTCTTCTTATCTGATATTTCGACTTCTTAAGAAGTCGACTCACGACTTCTTAACTACGAAAACTTGACACCACAACCTCTTCTGAGAACTCTCAGGGAACCTGACGTTCCTTTAGGTTGGTCAGGTAGGATTTCCTTTAGTCAGGACTTATAAGTAACCCTCCTGACTAAGACTTCGACTTTGAGGATATAAAACCGGCGGACTACACTTCTTGAATGCCCACTTCTACTATTAAGAGAGAATAACTCCCATTGAACTGTCCTCCGAGTGTCTAAGAATTTAGACAAGTGGGCCCCTTCTTCTGACAACCCACGAAGGACTATTCGACACCAAAATTCAAACCTAAATCCCTGTATAATCACAAGACTCACGTCGGTACAAAGGAAGAGACTCAAGACAAGTCATGAGTAAGACACTTCGACTATATACGACAGTGAAAGTAAGTCATCTCCGAAGGAAAACCATTTCGTAAACTTTTAAAGGTCCCGTAAAGACAGACACAGAACAAAGGTACCAATTTCTAAATCTACCCTAAGAACGCACAAATCCTGAAGGGACCACCGAGCCTCTCATCTCTTAGACGGACGTCACGTCCTCTAGACCCAAGGTATGAACCAAACCCTTCTAGAGGACCTCTTCCCTTACCGATGGCTGAGGTCATAAGAACGGACCTCTTAGGGTACCTGTCTTCTGGACCCCCCGATGTCAGGTACCCCACCGTTTCTCACCGGTACTGACTCGTTGAAAGTGAAAGTGCATACCTAAAAAAAAAAAAAAGGAGACACGAGGTATGTTCTTATACCAGTATTCCTTACAAAGGACATAAGAAATGTGTATAAATGTGTGAGTCAGGAGAGTTATTTGGACACTTTATCCATAGTAATAGATATACTATGTCTACTGTTTTGACTCTAAATATCCTCTCTCTGGAACCGGTCTAATCAATTTTAAGTTGTTCTGTACCTTGATCATAAACTTAAATCTAAACGGACAGTAATTTTAGGACAAACAAGGTGATACATAATATTGTGTCATGAAAGGAATCGAAGGAGACCTACTCTCCGGGTAAGTCTAGACACTCCGGACAGACGAAACCTCTTTCTCTATGTTCAAATAAGTTTAACAGTACTTAAGGTCCTCCCTAACCAAAACTTACTATTTAAAAACACAGAGACATCGTGAATCGGATCTCGACCTACGGTGTGTCACCCTTCCTTGAGTCACTTCCAACTTTTTACTCATACCTTATTACATCACCACAGTGTATTATCCGTTCACACCCCATCTGTCACAGAGACAGGGTACCACCGACTCACCTTTTTTGTAGTAAGACACGGATACAAATATCGAACCTAAAAAACTCTCCCACACTCATACTACAATCCAAAACTTACTTATCAAAACTAATTTACGGGACGTGTAAATCATTTATAGACAACCAAATATACAACTGCTTAATACCCCTATAAAAGTGGAACTCTCTGTTGACTTTAAAAACCGAACTGTGTAAAAGAAGGGACAGACACCGTCGTCATATAAGTAAAAGTCTTAAGAAGAAATCGGACTAAAACATTATGTAACTGATCAAACCACAACCGACGACACCATTCTTGACACGATATTAATCGTAAAGACGAAGGAGATTGTCAAAATACCTAAACGAAACTTCTTAGTATTTTTCTTTTTCTTTCAAAATAACACTATTTATAAAGAAGTCCTTCCTACAAAATATGTCCCACTATAAGATTTACACTTTAGGGTTTATTGGTGTAATCTTTTTTTATAGAGGTGTTCTGACTTTACCGGGGTCTTCGGTAGGGAGGTTGCGGGTAACAGTCCCATTTAATAGTCATCTAACCGTTCCTATCTTGACTTAACGATTCTCCTCTGACTTTGGACTCTAGTAATTCGTAAATGTATCTTCGTAAATTAAGGAGACTTATTTAAGTTCAGAGTACCGGGTCTGTTTAATGTGGAATCACAAGACTTTCTTAAAACCCTACTAATATTACTACTAATCAGTGACAGTCATTAGAAATTCCTTAGTATCTTAACGGTGTCATCTGTACAAAAGTCAGACTCTTCTTCCATTCTCGAACCGTATAAGGATCAGTTTTAGAGCCTACCAAATAAATAATTCCTACATCATACTCCTAAACCTTTTCTTTCGACACTAAGAATCCTCGGTTGTACCTGGGTGATCCTTACACAACCACTGAATTATTGGTGGAAAAGAAATAATTCCCTCATCTGAAGATCTCCTCCCCTTATGGCAGTCGATAGTAAAAAACTAAGTTCTTACAAAACTTCCCTTACTAATCTTATATCAACCCCAATTCTCTAAACTCAACACACCACTTTATCCTCCAAGGGTCCGCTAAGTCACCAATCTTGAGACACAAAAATAACAGTTCCGGGACACAAATCAGAAACCAGTCCCTTGATTCTAGGACGTTCGGCGGCTCCCCCCCTTGGATTCTTCCCTCTTTTCTTTATCCACTACGTCTTTATACCACACTATCTTCCCTCCTGAATTATTGTGTTTTTACGTTCCGAACATCAACAGACATTTAACCTAAATACCGTTTTTACACCAAACCAACTGTTTTTCAAAACCAAAATCGGTCGTAATTATCGATGACAACTTTCTCACTCACCTATCACAACAAAATTTGCTACAATCTGGTGTAGATAGTTCTATCTAAAATAAAGATCCTCGAGCCTACCATTCTCTGGACTTTTATACTATACTTGATGAAAGTTTCCTCGTCTAAACAAAAAACTGATCAATTATCGAGACTGTTATCGAAGGTGTCTTGTCAAGGTCTTCTTGAACCTCTTTACCGTTGTAACAACCTTATGGTATCTAAAACTATCGTAAGTAAACTTTTTTACATTTAAAACCGATTAGACCGTTTTTTTTCATACTTCCAGTAAGATCCGTCTCTTATCGTAGATGTCTTTCTTACTTCCGTACTCTTTCGTACGGTGTAAACTCCTTGTTCACTCAATCATGTCTACGACACATTTCTCCCTCTCCACCCGATATCCTCTACTTTCACCCCTTTAACCGTCCACAACATATACTTCCACCTCTTTGACCTTAGGTCCTTCTATTTTCACTAAACGTATTCAGAACTAACACATAACTTGGTCCGGATCTTAAGGTCCGAAAGAACACAGGAAAGACCTCAAGCGAGGTAGAAAGAAAAGAAATCCATACAACAAGATATAAATCAAATTTTACCGGTCCCGTACGGGATACAAATACTTTCCTAAGATTTATTAGTACATTCTGATAGAAAATGTAAGAAATTATTCGATTTTCTTGAATTCATCGACACTAGATATTCGTTATATTGAAAGGGTCAATAGTCACGGTCTATAATACCAAAATTGAAAATCTCTGGTCGTCGGATATAAGACCCAGTACGATCTTAGTTCTTGAGAAAGACAATAAGGTACGACAAACAAATTTTCTCCTAAGAAAGAAACGGATCAAGTTTACTATCTACGAACCTAATTGTCAACGTCGATATTACTAGTAAATGTCGACACGTTTCGTCTTCTATTCAAATGATTCTGGAACACCGTTGAAACGAACACTGACGAGACTAACATTGAACAAGGTGACGTCTGCCCACTTAAAGTGTACCCTTCGTTCAAGGACTCCGGACAAACAGGAATCAGTGTCAAGACAGGTCCCAACTACAGGTCAGACATATGGTATACACTTATACATATACCGGTCGCAAACAGGACTGACCAACCACGGGTGTAACATAACTAACAATTGATAAAACTCTTAGTACAGATTGAGAGTGGTAGGTAGAAAGGAGTAAAATACGGTCTATACTTCAAAGAGATTAAACAAACACCAAATAAGTATGTCTCTTTAACGATGGAAAAGAAGAGTCCGAGAATTTGTTAAAATAATTTTTTTAAGGACCTCTCTGAATGGACTACCAGGTAACCAATTCTTAGACGGAAACATTGGTCAATTGGTCAGACGTCCCCCTGTGTCCAAGTTAGGGACTAGATCCTCGATTTTCAGGGCGTACGGGACCTCTATCGTACACTAGACCTCAACGTCTAGACTGTGACATCACGACGCGTGACGTTACTTCTTGGGTACACGGCATTGATTCTGGACTACGTCCGTTTATTTAATTATAATTTTTTTAAGGACCTTTGTTTTAAAAAATTCAATACTTCTGGTGATACATGATAAAAGGAAATCCAGGTGAATCACTAACCTTTCGATCAAAGTTTGTAAACACACTGTTAATTCCTTTAGACTTGTGACTAATCTATAAATCGAAATTCATAAGAAAACCAGTTTAAAAAAATCCACATAATTATCTTAACACCAATACAATTTTCTTTTCAGAAAGATAAAAATCTCTGTGTACCACTTTATAACATCTATACAGATCTAAACGAAATTTTATTAAACTATACTCCCACATGTCTCTTCCGTCACCGTGGGGTGAGGTCATGGGAACGGACCTTTTAGGGTACCTGCCTCCTCGGACCACTCGATGTCAGGTGCCCCAGCGCTTCTCAGCCTGTGCTGACTCGCTGAAGTGAAAGTGAAACGTAACCTCTTCCTTTACCGTTGGGTGAGGTCACAAGAACGGACCTCTTAGGGTCCCTACCCCCTCGGGCCACCCGACGGCAAACACCCCAGCGTACCTCAGCCTGTGCTGACTTCACTGAATCGTCGTCATCGTCGTCGTACTACCACATGTCTATATTTCATTCTAACCTGTACGTTACTATAAACAACTTTGACCCACTACCTATGTTCCATTAAGTAACATGAAAAATATTATTTTTCAATCTTTTTCAAATACATAAAAATTGGAGGGCTTAAATATTTTAATATTAACCTAATTTTTTTAAAAGTTTCCATATAATAACCGTTAGACTAACGGAACTTTATTAATCTTCATGTTAAACCCTAATTATACCCGTATGGGGTAAATACGCGAAGGGAAATAACCCGAAGTGTCTATAAAGTAAAAATGTTTCAGTTCTAAATACCGTTGGGACGTAGTTTGGTCAGACAGTCGTGGTAAAAAGGTTGACACAAACGAGTGAAGTATAGCGACACAGTGTAAAACCATTAAGACCGTTATAAAGTCTGAAAAAAGTAATAATATAAACGAGACCACCAGACACTAATCACTAGAAACAGAACGACTTCGGAAGTCACAACCAATCGTCAAAAATCGTCACTTCATAAAAATTAAATCTAGACGTATAATTGAAAAATCTGCATTATGACAATATGTGAATGATCTGATGACGCATCACATTTGTATTGAATATATACGTAACCCTTTGCTTCCTTAAGCACACTGAATGAGAACGAAATAACACTATTAGACGAAATAACTCCACCAGACCTTGGTTTGGGTATCAGACAGAGTCCAAATAGAAACATGTACGCACGATTCAGCGAAGTCAGTACAGGCTGAGAAACACTGTGATACCTGACATCGGACGGTCCGATGAGACAGGTACCCTAAGAGATCGGTTCTACTGACCCCACCCAACGGTACGGGAGGAAGTCCCTTAGCAGGCTAGATCTCTAACTTGAGCACAGAGAATTGCACAGGACGTGACTTTCCATCTAAGAAATGGTGATCACGATGGACCCTTCGGGTCCTTACAGACATGAAGGTCGGTGTCCGTTTCTTTAAACTGGAAGAGCAAATACATTGTAAATTTTTATACAAAATCACATCGAAAAACTTTATAAATTTCACCACGGGGACAGTAATGGTAAAGTAAATACCCGGAGATCAACCCTCGGCAATTGAGATTTTTTTAAAAAAAGATAGAAAACCGGTATAGTACACCGTACAGCCTAAAAGAAAGAGACTGGTCCCTAGTATGGGAACAGGGGGAGTCACCTTCCCGTCTTAGAATCGGTGACCTAACGACCCCTTCGAGGAACCGAGATTTTTAAAACTAGTTGGAACAAACATAAATCTGAAGAATTACGTTAACATAATTATAACATTAATTATTCCTTAAGAAAGAAAAGGATACATATAACGAAATTACCAATCTAACATAGGGAAACGGAATTACCTGGATTGGAAAAAATTTCGTAAACGAAAAGAAGAAAAAGAACGTCAATATTTATCGAAATGGTACTCTTTGTCGAAAAGATTTTTTACGAGGAACTCACGATAATATCACCCCCGATCAACAAAAGGACCACAGAAAACCCACCATAAATCACCTAAATCGTCTATAAAATGTCAAAAACACTACAACACGATGAAACCAACTCGAAGAAAGCTTCCACAGTGAAACACCAACCTTGGTAAAGTCATAAATTCAGAGCTGACGACTTGGTTTCAAAATTCCGTACAATTGTCAGAGCTTTTTTACTATTTAACCTAGAAAAGTTTTCTTGACTCGAAAGTAACCTTTGTCCACCTTCCTACCTTTACGTAATTGACATTTAGAACTTCAGTCAGATAATTCGACGACGACAAATCGAATTAATCTCTCGACATATTGTCTCCACCGTAAACTACCTCATAACTTCCTATCCTTGCTGAATTTGAACTCCTACACTCAACAACAAATCAGCGTTTCAACACAGGTTGAGAAAACGTTGGGATACCTGGCATTGGACGGTCTGAGGAGACAGGTACTCTAAAGGGTCCGTTCTTATGACCTCACCCAACGGTAAAGGAAGAAGTCCCCTAGAAGGACTGGGTCCTTAGTTTGGACGTAGAGGAAGTAACTTCCACCTAAGAAATGACGACTCGGTGACCCCTTCGGACTCCTACCACCCCTACCCATTTTCCACCCACTTGTACCTTGAGACCCCGTACAAATCCGTTAGAACTCAGTATGATAAACCGATATTGTATACGATAAATCTCATGTCATTACCTTCGATCCTAATTTCTCAATCAATCCCCTTGTTCATTTTATTTATTCCTATATGGTCCATCTGACACTTTTTTATTATCACCCTTTTTTCTTTACTACCATTAACTAACATTATCGAACTTCTGATAACTCTCCCATTGTCCGTCCTTCCGGTCCCCAGAAGAGATTCGGGACCCCTAGTTTAGATAGGGTAAAAAAGTCCTATGTCAAGTTTCCTCACTCCGACCTTAACAATCGAGGGTAGACATTCTCTCTTTTTTTGGATGGTCGCGGTAGAAAGATGGCCTCCGCAGGGAGGAACGAGATCTACCCCCACATCTGTCTGACATATGGTTTCGAAAAGAAAGGACCAGCCTGAATCAGACAGGGAATGGTTGCGTCCACAGTATGAGCAGGGAGGGCCAAGATAGTGGCTCTGTCCCACCCCTACGTGGTCCCCATCTGGACCACCGTAGGGACTGCCTGCAGGTCGAGGAGTGGTAATTTTGGAACGAACGGAGACTACAGTAGGCCCCACGTTAGTCTCATTGGAAGGCCTTACGGAGGGTTCGACTCTGGCGACCCCCTTCGTAAACAGTGGACTCACGGACACGTGATGGGACTCATATAAGGACTGGTGTTATTCTGACTATGGCTGTATTTTGACTCTACAAGGAAGGTTCGCAGTGGTGTGGTCATATTCTCGGAAGAGACCAGGTGATTCTCGGTCACAATGATTCCCTTTTTTGGGTAACATCAAGGTTAGACTCATTGGAAATTGGAGTCTCTACAAGAACCTCCATCTTGAGGTAGATCGAAGACTTGAATGTCAAGGATCGCTCCGACCCGTAAAGGACTGATGGTTAGGTTCAGACCCTGGATTCAGTGTCATGTGTCATTGTCGTGTCTAGTGTTCAGGGAACTTTCAAATACTCGGTTATCTAATCCAATTATGAAGATTAAGGGTTCCTCAATACTTTACCAGTTTCTCTGGTTTTTCAAACTGGCTCTTTCCTCTCAAGCCAGGTGTGCGAAACGGGTAAAGACCAGTCAGGGGTTTCCTCTGTAACCCACGGAGAACCGTAACCGTCCAGCCATATTTGAGGATTGTCCAAAGACGGCATTCGGTATACTCTAGTGATACCTTGACGTCTCGTCCCGAAGAGTGAACGAAGCACGTCCCGCAAAGTAAGTAAGTGTGTTCGTGTGGCATCTCAATCATTTCATGTCGTCTTTTGTATAAGAGATCCTCTTGTTTCTTGATCTCGAGGTTCGTAGGAATGGAACAGGACTTCCTAGGGCCTACTCGGGGGTTCTGCTTTTCAACAACAACTGGGTGCTTTTCTGTCAATAAGAACCGGAGACCTCCTCTTCTTAAGTTAGGCCCCGGTCTCTGCTCCGAACCAGCGAGTCTCAAAAACACATTATTTCAAAATAATTTCATATTTCCTCTATCCCTTTCGAAGACTGTATCCGTAGTCTACCCCCGTCTTTCTCATGGGGAGACGATAAGAAGTCGACCTACAATATATCAGTGATCGTCAGACAATCCTCTTCCGTTACCGTGGGGTGAGGTCATGAGAACGGACCTTTTAGGGTACCTGCCTCCTCGGACCTTCCGACGTCAGGTACCCCAGCGATTCTCAACCTGTGCTCACTCACTGAAGTGAAAGTGAAAAGTCAAAGTACGTAACCTCTTCCTTTACCGTTGGGTGAGGTCACAAGAATGGACCTCTTAGGGTCCCTACCCCCTCGGACCACCCGACGGCAGACACCCCAGTGCGTCTCATCCTGTACTGACTTCGCTGAATCGTCGTCGTCATCGTCGTCAGACAATCACTTTCTTTCCTTACAGAACTTTGAGTCTTACCGTGGTCCGGGGAGTAGGTATTCTACATAAAACCCTATTAGAACTGTGGTCTGCTAAGTAGGGCCTGGTATTTTGCTAACTGAACTTAGAACATCTTCCCGTCTAATGGTATGTTTATTAAAGCAAATGTATCTAATCCCCCTCTTATAGACTCATATTGTATGACCAAACAGTTCATTCAAGACTCGGGAATCCGTCTTGTCTGAACTTCTGTCTCAAACCCCATTAATTGTATCGAATTCTGTTTGTAAAGGTATTCTTTTTACGTAATCAATTGAGTTCCAAACTCTTATCAACTGAAGTACACATTGGTTCACAGTACCGTTGTGTCATAAAATTCTCTTTGGAGGCAAATTTAAACATATCTCTTCCCTTTTTTATAACAATCAAACAAAGGAGGACGGGGAATTCTCTCTATTTTACAGACTGTGAACGTCGGATAAAGGAGGGAAACCTCTGGGGACCCCAATGGGAGAGTGATAGTCGACGGTGATAACGAAGATATTTATTGAGAACATCCTTTTAATGATGAGACAATCAGTAAGACGATCCCAGGAGTAAAATCGTCTGGACATTAAAAGATCCTTTTCATCCCAGTCACAAACATCCCAACAACTATATTCACCTTGACTAAGTAAAAGTATCAGACAAGTCTATTCTCTGGTACTCTCTATGTCTTCTGTTACCTCCAACTCTTCCGCCTCTCCCTTTTTTTTACTTTATTGCAACCGAAGAACCCGAGAAAGATTCTTCGAAAAGTAGATTTCGAAGTCGTTGTCACCACCGAAAATCAGAACCAAAAGAAGGTTCCTGCTATCTTCCGGGATCAGAATACACAAGCACAATGAGAATGATTTGAGTCAATTGACCGTCCAACCACAATACGGGTTCAGCGCTTTAGAGGGTTACTGGTGGTCCCTCGGTTATAGGCTACGTTTTCGTTCTCTCAAAAATAATGGTTCGAGGTCGACCCCGAGGGTGGTTATGGCAGCGTCGTCGATATCCCTCCTCGGGACTCAAGACCCAATGTAACGAATATATCCCATAATAGCGCGCTTTTTAAGTTTTTTGCCCTCAGAGGCCCAGACTAACCAGTGGAAGACCACTTCCCAATCCACAACTCAAGACTAACCAAGAGGAAAGGGCCCGAACCGAGCTTAAAGGGCCCGACCGGTTCCCAAGACTAACCAAGCGTCCACCACCCCACTCCAGTCCCCTAAAGGTTTCCGAGAAAAGGACCTTGGAATGTTTTACCTCATCGAAACTAAGAAGTAAGGGGGGAAGAGATCCTAGGTCCTGTCTGGGTTAGTACCTAGACTCCAGTCGAGATATAACAGAGGACGATTCCCCTGGCAACCGTCCCGGCGTATAACCCTAGACTCATGGTACTCGACGTGACCCAACTACGTCAAAAATTACTTCCGGTGATCAATCAAATCATTCGTACCGGACTCCCACTCATCGTCATTGTTCTATTAGTCCCCGGGGTGGTTCCTCCTATACTCTCAACACTTGGTCCCCTTACTCAACTTGGTCCTAAGATTGGTTAAAACTCTGTAAACAGAAAAAAAAAAAAAATTGAGTCGGGAAAAGAATAGAACCGGTCCCTGAGGAACTGATGGGGACTCACTAAGTGTATTTTTGTTGTAAGAAGGGAATTGTGTCGTGTATCCGGGAGACTCTCTGAAGTATGAGTTCTATGAAAAACCCTTAACCCCGCCTCCAGAGAAAGAAGACATTTGAAGAAGGACGACACTTACCCGTATCCGGACGGATTATCTCGTCTTCAGAGAGAGATGGACTAGATTCAACCCCAAAAGGTGTAGACTTTGGTCGAAGATGGGAACATCATTGTCGTCAAATCAACCGGGGAGAGTCTCTACTTTATCTGTTCCCGGTTTGTCCTCTGGATTGTCCTACCAGTAGAGACCAGGGGCCTTTGTCTTCCGTTGTAAACCCCACTCCCAACGTCCGAAACACTGGGGAAAACTACCCAACCACCACTCCGTTGTCTCGACACGAGGTCCTTAGAACACAAGTCAGACTTCAATGGTAAAGGATGGACTTACCCCGGAGTTTCTGTAACAATACGTATAAAGAAACTCATCCTTGGTCCTGAGACAGACCTCCGACATGGTTGGAAACTAACAAAGACAAAAACATCTGGGAGGGAAGGAACGAATCGTTAACAAACTTAGGTACGAAACCTTAAGTCGCTTCCGGTTCCTCCGACTTGTTTCAGATATAGGATGTCTATTCTTTGTCTCTTGTGTCTTGTCTAGACGTGAGGTCTCGGGGTCTCAGGGCGAGTCAAAATTAAAATCCCTTGATCCGTTGACACTGACACTATTGAAGGACAGTTTTACCCCGTATCCTGACAGGGTCGAACCTCATATCTGTGACTTAACCTTCATAAAGACTCAAGGTTCAAAATCTAGACTCAGAACATACTAATTTTAGAATTAGAGTAAAGAAAAATCTTCTTATCCAGACTTTGGGTCAGACCTGGACCGTGTAGTCCCTCTGAACATCGGTACATCGGTCAACGGATCAAAATATTTTTCAGTCCAATCATCGAAGGTCGTCTGTAACAAAACTTTTACCACCGTAGGTTCGGACTGTGCTGAGTCTTTTGAGTTCCCAAATCGTTGTGTTCCAGATTAGACTTTCATGTGGGTATCGTAGTGGATCAATAAAGGGTCCTAATAGACTTGGTATCGATGAGATAAAACTGAAAATTAACATTTGAAAAGGAATTATCGGTTTCGTCTAAAGTGACAATTACTACAGTCAAAGAGATCCATACTCTTCTACGTTCTTAACCCTGAGTATTTTAGAAAAGGACTTTTCTAGATTGATAGACTTCCGGACAAGACGGTCAAAAAGGGTCTCGTGTCTCACGGAGTAAGGACTAAAAGTGGGACTTGAGGAAAAAGTCCCCGCAACTTTCAGTCGTCAACGTCGCCGGTACCAAATCAGAAACATCTACGTCTACCGCTCACAGAAGTCAACCGTCTCGGGGAAAAACGAGTATTTGAACTAGTACTAATACTCCCCCCGTCAAGTACTGGTAAAATAGGGTACCACGACTCTCACAGGTAAGAGTCCATTTGTCCGGTGAGTTACACGACAATGACCTAATCCGGTATTTTGTCATAGATTTTAAGAGACCTGGTGGACACAATGATCGAAAAACCAGGTCCTCTTATAAGGGAGAACAACGAAGAACGGTATAGATCTCAATGTGACAATGGTAGTAACTAGAGTATGCCCTGATATATAATAAGCTAATCTCCGGAGTGTGTGTATGTCACATTCTTTGTCGTTAAAACATTTTGTCCACTTTATGTTTATTGTATCGGTCGTCATAATCATTTCAGTGTTCATTCTGAATACAATTCTTGAAGGTAATCTACATCGGGTCATATAGAAGTCCAGTAGACTGAATCAGACGGGACATCTTAGAAATAGAAGGTCCCTTTAATATATAACCGTGGTAGATATTCCTTGTATCGGGTCAAAAGATCACAGTGATCTGACTAATAGAAATCAAACTAAATTAAAAAAATTCATTTAAAAGGTCCCGGTTGGTCAACCTCAGACCATTATCTCTTTAAATGGTTCCATTGGGTCTTGATCTGTGTCCAATAACCGGTGTTTGGGTTATTAACCTAACTAAAACTTTGATCGTATCCTAGTCCGGATACTATCTTTTCGTAAACTGAATATACGTTTCCAGATTCTTCAGTTCTTTTGTATTTACTAGTATGCTTAGTCCAGGCCGTAGAACCCCTTCGACAGATGGAACTACAGCAGCAGAAGAGTAGGACCACATCACATCAAAGAGGACTATTTTTTTCAGGAAGGTAGGTACAACCTCTGCTGTCAGGGAATTTAATACAGAAAAAAAAGGTCAGGACCAACGTCCAGTACTCCGTAGACTAGAAGTAGGTTTCTATCTAATGACTCTATTCGAAATCTTTGTTTGAATCCCACAAGAAGTTCTTAAGTTAATTTAAAATGTAATTGTAATGTATTGTCATTTCTTGATAGATTCTCTACTCAGAATGATCTACGTCTGGAGGTAATTGTTTGACCATAAATTGTAAAGCTTTATAGAAAAAAAGGAATTTCAATGGGAATAAAAATAATTTATATTGGTTTAATTCCGATCAAACAAACATTTTATCCAGACAAGAGTGACTAAAACCAGACTACTAAAGATATTGGTATTAACTAATATCCGAAAAATAAAACGACTTTGTAAATATCTCAGAGTCTAACTTGAAAATTTTATTTTGTCCCGACCCTTTGAGTGTAGTTTCCGAATAGTGTCTAAAACGTATTGTTTAGATCCACTTAAAAAGGGAAAATTCCAGAGTTTTTAAAGAACTCTAAAAACATAGGTAATCTTTTGGAAGGATTGAGTAAACTATTTGAATGACCTTTGGATTCTTGAAGATTAAAAACCTCCTCAGTCTTTTATATTAACCAAACAAATATTGCAAATTAAAATGGTTTCATAACAGTATTAATCAAACTCTCCTTCTAAAGGCGATGAGGGACTTTTGTATTCTAAGTTGGGGTATTAAAAAGTCTATCTTTGGTATTTTCAATATTCGTATAAGTGACCAAGTAAATCAGAAAAACGATTTAAAACACTTCAGTAGTCCAAAAAGTAATTTTATAGTCCTGTATAGTCTTACAATTTTTGAGGTATATTATAAATCCTATAGACATAATCATTGAAATGGGATGTAATATTATACTCGTCTAAATAATGAGTAAACTATTAGAAAAAAATTACATTAAATTGGTTGGTTTATTTGTGTCAAATTATAGAGAAACCCTACGAAGTCGCCGGGAGACTTCGTGGGGTTTCAATCGATCTTCGGTTTTCACGAAGCATCTTACTAAATCCTTCAAAACAGTTGTTTATAGTCTGTCCAAAACTTGTGAGTCAGTCTACCTTGATATCCAGTGACACTTTGTTATCGATAAGTGAGTCGGTTTCATTGTTATACCCTAAAGTCTTCGTTTATGTCTTGTCTGGTAAATTCTTCGTTTACTTGAATTTAGATAACAGTTTACGTTAAGTTGTAGACTTCTTTCACACAGGAAAATTGTCTCTCTTTTCGGTTTAAGTTCAAAAACTCGGTCGAATAAAAATCAGTAATTGTCAGGGTTTAAAAAAATCGAAGAAACATTCTCCTTTGATTACAAGTTATTATTTACAAAGTTTTAAAATGAGATAAACCTTTACTCGATCGATCAGTCACTTGAAGGTAGTGAATCAAATCGTGTTGGCTTAAGTTCAATGGGGTTAAACCTGTCTGATAAAGTCTGTCTGTAAGGATTTCGTATTAATAAAAATTATCTCAAATAGATTTACGAGTATAGAGTAAATGTAAAAAATCTTCAAAAAGAATGAACTCCATTAAAAGAACAACTGTTTGAACATTGTCTATATTATAATTTGAGTATAATTTGGATCCATGTTACTTTTATAAAATGAATTGCAATTCATGAGATTCTGTACAGATATAATTTATCCAGTTGTTTGTTTGTAATTGTAGTCCACAAATTGTGACTTATAAAGGGTCAAGTGTATTTGGACCTTAAATAACAAATTAAATCTTAATGAACTAAACATTCGTGAATGGAAAAAAATTCGGTTTATTTATCTCTAGTATATGTTTTTATAATAGTTCTGTATAAATCTGTCTGTGTCACATTCTAGATCGAAATTCAGAAAAAAAAAAAAAAGGAGTCACAGTCCTCAATCTCTACCAGATCTATTCACAAGGACTCTCGGGACCAGAGTTCCGTGTCCCTTTCTTTTAGTTCAAAATTGTTTTACCGCCGTCCAGATTTGGTGTACCAACGGTCTGTTTCGTTTTAAAGGAAAAGGTCCCCTAGAAGAACTGGGTCCCTAGCTTGGGTCCAGAGAGTATAACGTCCGTCTGCGAAATTGGAGCCGAGGTGGTCTCTTCGGTAATTTATGTTTTTATGTCATAGAGTCTTTTGGAGGATATCTCTGTGTCTTGAAGTCTAGGTTCATGATTGTAGTTTCTAAAGTTCCTTCCTTTCCTTCGGTCCAACTTTTTCTTCCCTCTCCTCCGTCCTCCCCCCCCCGTTTTCCCCACCGGAATGTCTGCAGAGGACGATGGATGTCTATGGGTCCGAAATGCCCTGAAAAAGGACCCGGAGGTCTCTTCCCTCCTGACCTTGAGCCGGGATGGTCTTTAGTCTTGGTTTTAAGCTCAAGAGACGGTTCTCCTCCACTAGTCAGAGGTTAGGAGTCGAGTCCGACTCCCGGGAAACTGGTCTAAGGACGCAGGTCCTGACCCCCTGATCTTTTAGTCCCTTCCTATCCTTCCCAATTCCTCTCCTCTGTCTCTCCCTTTCCCTCTCTCTAGTTATTTCAGAGAACAAGGAATGGCCAGCCCCGTAAGACCGGTCAACAGATGCAGTCCTCCTCTGGTCCCTGTTTTCCCAGGGTCAACGCCGGCGACCCAGACCAGGTAACCGTCCGTTCGACCGGGGACTCATGGGGCTCACCAATCCTACAGTCAGAGTCGCTTCTTCTCAGGGGCGGTCTCAGCGGTAAACAACGTCCTTCTCCCTGGGGAAGGTCCCGGCCTTTGACCCGAGAACAGATTGTGAACCTTTACTTAACAGGCTCCTCTGTGTGCACGACTGTTTCCCTTGAACCAGTCCCACAGGTTAGGCGCCAGTCTTGGGCCACATTTCAAGGGTTCAGTCTCCACGGAAGACTCCCGGTCGGATGTACCTTCCAGCCGGTAAGACGCGACGTTTTTCACTAATTAAATAAGGAAAATTAAAGATGTGACTCCAGTACTCGCGCGTAGAACTGGAGGAATTTTAATAGTCATTGGTTCCTATCTCCACACCCCGATCTTACCACAACGGGGTAGTAGGGACCTAGTCAGTCTACAACCATTTAATTGTGTCTGTTATGCTTGTCGGTGTGTTTGTCGTTCTCTCTGTCCTCTTTATGTGGAGGCCCTTAGGCCTCCATTTTGGCTTGCTGCTGTCGGAGGTCGGCAAGTCGCCCTCGCTGGGCGATAGCAGATGTCTCTTGTCCCCGTGAGACAGGGGGGTGCGGCCCGAGCCCCTGCAGAGGGTTGCTGGGGGTGGCCACTGAGAGGCCGTACAGGCGGACTCAGTATATGGCCAGAATCTATGGTCCGGGATGGTCCTCACTTTTCTTTCTGTCTTTTTTCGAATGGCCGACGTCTACTGAGAGGCCTAGCCAGAAGGGCACCTCGGCCACCCTCTAGGGCCTACTCGGGGGTTTACAATACGGGTTCAGCACTTTAGAGGGTCACTGGTGGTCCCTCGACCATAGGCTACGTTTTCGTTCTCAAAAATAATGGTTCGAGCTCGACCCCGAGGGTGGTTATGGCTCCGTCGTCGATATTCCTCCTCGGGACTCAAGACCCAATGTAACGAATATATCCCATAATCGCGCGCTTTTTAAGTTTTTTGCCCTCAGAGGCCCAGACTAACCAGTGGAAGACCACTTCCCAATCCACAACTCAAGACTAACCAAGAGGAAAGGGCCCGAACCGAACTTAAAGGGCCCGACCGGTTCCCAAGACTAACCAAGCGTCCACCACCCCACTCCAGTCCCCTAAAGGTTTCCGAGAAAAGGACCTTGGAATGTTTTACCTCATCGAAACTAAGAAGTCAACCCGCGGGTCAAATTGGAGTAGATAATGAGAGAGACCTAGAGATCACGGTTCTCTTCTGAGACTCCCCGGTAGAAACAGCATTGACGTTGAACTTCTAACTACCACGAACCTCGTCACTTTCCTAGGTCCCTTGAACCCAACGAAATCAACCCCTCCTTGGGGAGAATACTGGACACCCAACTCCTATGACGAAACATAGTGTCACAGTTTGAACTCCAAAATTATCGAAAAATTGGAAGACTACTTCTAAAGAATGACAATTGTAGCACTACATTTAAGATTCCAAAATTCTCTGTAGGCGAGTACGTCATCCACATTTTTTGTAACCTACCCTACAGACCTCCCCAAAGATTGGGGTAAAACGGAATATGAGTAACCACTCAATGACAGAGACTCGGTCAAAGGAATAGACATTTTCGGGAGACTCCCAACACCACTTCGAATTACTTGATTATATGTTATACTTTCACAAAAGTCACCTAAAGTCCACCATATATACAAAAAAGGAAAAAGAAGAAGTTCCAAAGAGTAAGGTATAGAACGGTTCGTTCATCCTTTATACGTCTTCATTAGGGTCCCTACCCCCTCGGACCACCCGACGGCAGATACCCAAGCGTGTCTCAGCCTGTACTGACTCGCTGAAGTGAAAGTGAAAAGTGAAAGTACGTAACCTCTTCCTTTACCGTTGGGTGAGGTCATAAGAACGGGTCTCTTAGGGTCCCTACCTCCTCGGACTACCCGACGGCACATACCCCAACGTGTCTCAGTCTGTGCTGACTTCGCTGAATCGTCATCGTCGTTACACATCTATTAATACTTTTTAAACCCAAGTACATTAACTGGAAAACTTCTCCTCACCAAAAGTGAATTTTTCTATATATCTTTTGAGACAGGAATGACGTTTTAAGTCCTAATTCTTTCATCCCTTTCTTCTTTCATCCCTTTTGGTGATCCGGTAAGTCTGGTGATCTACATTTAGTTTAAGGAATACCAACATGTCACCTCCACTACTTATCTAAGTTCCCTAATATATACCATCTATCTCACGGACTTCTTGATACCTGTTTCCAAGTATTGTAACATTTCCTTCGTCACTGGTTTTAGTAGGGGTTCTTTTTCTTCACGTTCTTCCGTTTCACCAACAGACTCCTCCGAAATGTTTATCGACTCCTTTCACTTTTCGTTCCCTCTTACCATTTCTATATGGGTCGACTTACGACTTAAGGTCTCTTATCGTTCCTCTCTATTCTTCCGGAAGAAGTTACTTGTTACGTTTCTTCATCTCCTTTTGTTATCTTACCCTTTCTGATCTCTAAAGAAGTTCTTTTAAACTTTATAGTTCCCTTGTAAAGTACGTTCCTACCCGTGTTATTTCCTGTCTTTGCCATTCCTGGATTGTCTCCGTCTTCTCTAATTCTTCTCCACTTTTCTTGTGTCTTTTTGATATGTTTTTTCCAGAATTACTGGACCTATTGGTGTTATCACACCAGTGAGTGTATCTCGTTCTATAACACCTCACACTTCACCCGAAATCCTTCGCAATGATACTTGTTTCAATCACCTCCAGTACCTTAAGGTCGACTCGATAAAGTTTAGGATTTTCTACTACGACAATTTCATGATGTAAGTCACACAATCGCTTAAACCTTTTGAGTTGTCACCGGTGTCCTGACCTTTTCTTCCTGTTACGGTTTCTTCCTGAGACGGTTCCTTCCTGTTACGGTTTCTTATAAGTCTGACGACATGTCAACGTGAGTAAAGCTTACGATCATTCCAATACGAGTTTTATGAAGTTCGATCTGAAGTCGTCATACACTGTCTCTTTAAGGTCTACATGTTTTACCCAAATCTTTTCCGTCTCCTCCCAGTCCTACCCCTTGTGTACATGTGGGTACCGACTAGGTACACTTACATACCGTTTTGGTGGTGTCATAATATTTCATTAATCGGAGGTTAATTTTATTTTTCTTTTTCTTTTTTTTTTTTCTTCCCCTCTTCTCCGTGGTCTCTGATTTAACGGTTGTAAACCACCTAGTATCTCTTTCGTTCCCTTAAGATCTTTTTGTAGATGAAGACGAAGTAACTGACCCGATTTTCGGAAACTGACACACCTAGTGCTGTTTGTCACCTTTTAAGAATTTCTCTACCCTTATGGACTTGTGTAATGGACAGAGGACTCTTAGGACATACATCTAGTTCTTCGTTGTCAATCTTGGTTTGTACTTTGTTTCCTGACCAAGTTTTAACCCTTTCCTCATGTCGTTCCACTATTTAACAGTGGGACGAAAAATTTGAAGCTACGTCTTATGTAGTACTCTTTAAGACCCGACCCACTTAGTGTCGACCTTAGTTCTAACGGTCCTCTCTTTATAGTTGTTGAAGTCTATACGTTTACTATGGTGGGATTACCGTCTTTCACTCCTTCATTTCTCGGAGAATTACTTCCACTATCTCCTCTCACTTCTTCGACCGACTTTTGAGTTGTAAGTCTTTTGATTCTAGTACCGTAGGCCAGGGTAGTGAAGTACTGTTTATCTTCCCCTTTTTCATCTTCGTCACTGTCTAAAATAAAAGAAACCAAAGTTTTAATGACACCTACCACTGACGTCAGTATTTTAATTTTCTGCGAACGTGGAACCATCCTTTCAATACTGTTTTTGGATCTGTCGTATAATTTTTGGTCTCTGTAGTAGAACGGTTGTTCAGACATATCAGTTTCGATACCAAAAAGGTCCCCAGTACAAGTCTACATTCTTAACTTGACATTTCTACCGACTTACGGTTTCTTAACTACTAAAGTTTAATACCACTACCTCTTCTGAGAACTCTCAAGGACCCTGACGTCCCTCTAGTCTGGTCAGTTAGAATTTCCTTTAGTTGGGACTTATAAGTGACCTTCCTGACTACGACTTCGACTTCGAGGTCATGAACCGGTGGTCTAAGCTTCTCGACTGAGTAACCTTTTCTGGGACAACGACTCTTGCTAACTTCCGTTTTCCTCTTCCCCTGTTGTCTCCTACTCTACCGACCTACTGTAGTGGCTGAACCACCTTTGCTTAAACTGGTCGGGGTCCTCTATTACTTCCTGTCCCTTCGGACCATACGACATCAAGTACGAAGTAAGTGAACACCATTAGACCCTTCCCTCTTGGTACGACTCAGATCAACTTTGACTTGGATTAACCTTTGACTTAAATCTCAGAACCATCTCAAAAGTGACATTCCATCATAACCCAGTACTTAAAGTTTATGAAAAAGGAGGATTCTCCTTAAAATCATTGTTCGGTCCTTCACTACAAAGAAGAGGGAAAACGACAGTCCCTCATTATATCGATACGTTCAGGGAAAACATCCACTACTCAGTCCTGAGGATGTTAACAAAACCACAACTCAATTTAAAATTCGAAATAAGTAAAGTCAAAAGTTTATGACACAATTATAACACCTTGATAAAATTATGTACAAAGAAACCAAATTTTCTTTAGTGAAGTAACCTTTATCTATCCCTTTGTCACCTTTGACAGTCTGAAATAAAAAACCCGAGGTTTTAGTGACGTCTACCACTAACGTCGGCACTTTAATTTTCTGTGAATGAGGAACCTTCCTTTCAATACTGGTTGGATCTATCGTATAAGTTTTCGTCTCTGTAATGAAACAGTCGTGTCCAGGAAGATCAGTTCCGATACCAAAAAGGTCACCAGTACATACCTACACTCTCAACCTGACAGTTCTTTCGACTCACGGCTTCTTAATTACGAAAACTTGACACCACAACCTCTTCTGAGAAGTCTCAGGGAACCTGACGTTCCTCTAGGTTGGTCAGATAAGATTTCCTCTAGTCAGGACCCACAAGAAACCTTCTTAACTACGATTTCGACTTTGAGGTTATGAAACCGGTGGAGTACGCTTCTCAACTGAGCAACCTTTTCTGAGACTACGACCCTCCCTAACCCCCGTCCTCCTCTTCCCCTGTTGTCTCCTACTCTACCGACCTACCGTAGTGGCTGAGTTACCTGCACTCAAACTCATTTGAGACCCTCAACCACTATCTGTCCCTCCGGACCGAACGACGCTAAGTACCCCGGTGTTTCTCAGTCTGCACTGACTCGTTGACTTGACTTGACTTGTACTATATAATCAGAAGATTATAAATGGGAATTTAACCATATACATTTATCCTTCTCAAAGAGAAACAAAAAATTTAAAAAAACAAATAAATCGACACGGCCCAGAATCATCACCGTACACCCTAGACCAAGGGACTGGTCCCTAACTTGGGTCCGGGGGACGGAACCCTCGTGCCTCAGAATTGGCGACTTGGTGGTCCCCTTAGGGCTCAAAAATAAAATTAGGACATGAAATTATAATAATTCTGTACATTCAAAACGTTATATCTTTAATCCTTATTCAATCAATAATATTTAGGTTCAACTTTTCTTAGAGAATGGTTGACCTCTCTTTACACGATAATACGTATAAAAAAAATGATATTAGAGAAATAGAACCCTAGTATGTACGAGTTTCATCCTTTAAATCTTTCATCTATTTTCGCATTTCTTTTTTATCGTTAGTGGGTATCAGGTCGGAAAATTTTCATTGAACTTTCACTTTCAGAGAGTCACACAGGCTGTGCAAAACTGGGGTACCTGATATTTCAGGTACCTTAAGAGGTCCGGTCTTATGACCTCACCCATCAGAAAGGGAAGAGGTCCCCTAGAAGGGTTTGGTCCCTGACTTGGGTCCAGAGGGAGTAACGTCCACCTAAGAAATGGTCTACTCGGTGTTCCCCTCAGGTCTTCATTGAATCCGTACAAATTATAAAACACATAAAGAAAGGTATTAACAAAAACACAACTTAATGAATTTTTATGTAACTTTAAGTGGAGTTACAAATGTCGTCGTAATAAATGTCATCGGTTCTGTACCTTCGTTGGATTTACAGAGAACTCTTCACTTACCTGTTTCTTCTGCACCGTATATATGTGTTACCTTATCATAAGTCGGTACTTTTCTTACTTAACTTCGGTAAACGTCGTTGTACCAGTCCTTTGATTCTAGTACCGTGGACCAAGGTAGTGAAGTACCGTTTATCTACCCATTTGTCACTTTTGTCACTGTCTGAACCCGAGGTTTTAGTGACGTCTACCACTAACCTCGGTACTTTAATTTTCTACGAATGAGGAACCTTCTTTTCGATACTGGTTAGATCTGTCGTATAATTTTTCGTCTCTGTAATGAAACTGATGTTTCCAGACAGATCAGTTTCGATAACAAAAAGGTCACCAGTACATACCTACACTCTCAACCTGATATTTCTTTCGACTCGTGACTTCTTAACTACGAAAGCTTGACACCACAACCTCTTCTGAGAACTCTCAGGGAACTTGTCGTTCCTCTAGGTAGGTCAGGTAGGACTTCCTTTAGTCAGGACTTATAAGTAACCTTCCTGACTATGACTTCGATTTCGAGGTTATCAAACCGGTGGGCTTCACTTCTTGACTGAGTAACCTTTTCTGGGACTACGACGCTTTCTAACTTCCGCCCTCCTCTTCCCCTCCTGTCTCCTACACCACCAACCTACCGTGGTGACTGAACTACCTGCACTCAAACTTGTTCAAGGTCTCTACCACTTCCTGTTCCTTCGGACCGCACGACGTCAAGTACCCCAGCGTTTCTCAGTCTGTGTTGACTCACTGACTTGACTTAACTTGACGTCGTTGTACCTATCTGCATCTCTGCTAGTATGATTCATTTCATTCAGTCTGTCCCTTTCTGTCTATAGTTTATAATATATAGTAAATATACACCTTAGATCTTTTGTATGTTTACTTGAATAAATGTTTTATCTTTACCGGAGAATCCGTATCTTTTGTTTGAATACCGATGGTTTCCCCTTTTACACCCCCCTCCCTATTTAACCCCTAAACCCCAATTATCTATGTGTGATATATTTTATCTATTTGTCGTTCTTGTGCGACATATCGTGTCCCTCACCATAAGTCATAGAACATCATTAGATACTACGTTTTCTTAGACTTCTTATGTGTGTGCATACGTGTGTGTGCATATATATTTGTCAGTGAAACCACACATGGACTTTGCATTTAGTTGAGACACACGAATCAGCGAGTCAGCCCAGGTTGGGAGACGCTGTGGTACCTGACGTCGGGTGGTCCGAGGGGACAGGTACCCCTAAGAGATTCACTCTTGTGACCTCATACAACAGTACGAATGTGAAGTTATTTTTTATTTCATTCGTTTGATAGTAAAAAACGTTAAATACCCTTTCAATATTCATGAATTCTTGTAGACAAAGAAACGAAAATACAAGAAAAAAGACTAAATTTAAAAAATATACTAAAAAGAATAGTATACAGTAAAATAAAAAACTCTAACCACCCTGTCTTTAGTGTTTCAATTTATTTTATGGTGATAGAAGTCCTACAGAATTCGAGACATCAGTCCATGGTTCAAAGTAGACTTCACTGTAAGTATTCCGAAGAACTCACGAAATTGACACGGAGCCAAAGGAAAGAATAAAGATGTACTAGTATTAATTAATCCTTTTGATATAATTAGAAATAATAAGAGACAACTTCTTCTAAGAACTCTCAGGGAACCTGACGTTCCTCTAGGTTGGTCAGGTAGGATTTCCTCTAGTCAGGACCCAAAAGTAACCTCCCTGACTACAACTTCGACTTTGAGGGTTATGAAACCGGTGGACTACACCTCTCGACTGAGTATACTTTTCTGAGACTACGACCCTTTCTAACTCCCGTCCTCCTCTTCCCCTACTGTCTCCTACTCTACCGACCTACCGTAGTGACTGTGTTACCTGTACCCAAACCCACCTGAGGCCCTCAACCACTGCCTGTCTCTCAGGACCGTATGACGCCAAGTACCCCAGCGTTTCTCAGCCGGTGTTGACTCGCTGACTTGACTTGACTTTACTTGAGAGACATACAGAAGAGAAACTCTAAACGTCGTAAACTTTCTAAGAAAAACAAATATCCTCAAACAACATCAAACAGAGAACTCACTCTGGACACTACTTATGAAATTGAATTCCATCAACAACCAAGGGTCTAGGGAAACTCTTAGACTATGTTTGACACCTAGGAACGAAATCGAAACAGTTAGACAAAGTAAACTTTAGAACCGAACGGATAACGTGTCTATTATAATTATGGAATCTAACAGGAAAATGAAATAACACTTCAATATGAACACTGTGAAAAGACACTATCTAAGTCAAAGGACATAGAGTATATATGTAGAAAGAACCAATTAAATCAAAACCGTCTCTTGGAAAATTTAAAGGTGTTTCGAACGACAACAGAGAGAAAAAAATTCGTTGAAATAACTCTATATTAAATGTATGGTACTTCAAGTATAGGGGGGTTACATCCGTTGATGTTTAGATGAAAGACAGAAACATCTAAACGAATAAGACCTGTAAAACAAATTTACCTTATATTAAAAATTTTAGAAATTTTATTTGAATAATAAAATCTTATCTAAATTTGAATGTCTTTTCAACACTTCTATCATGTCCTTCAAGGATATACGGAGTGTGTGTTAACGGGGGATTATCATTATAGTAATGTGAGTAAACAGTGTCAATCACTCGGTCATAACAGTGTAATAATTAATTTCACACCTAGACAAAAGTAGGTGAGACGATCTAGAAACTTCTCGTGAAAGTTTAAACCCTTAAGTACCGTGAATTAAAGACCTTCTAAAACAACTTAATAAAAAAACTAGAAGGGGAATTAAAAGAGAAATACCCTAAGACAATAAACCTATAATCTGAAGGACCTGACTGATCTATGAAATAAGTATAAAAGAATCAAAAACGTATTAAGAGGAAGACAAGGTCATAAGGGCAAGTCCTATGGTATAATATTTATCCTCGATACAAACGAATCCGAAGAAATTCGATTTAGTAAGTTGACCGAATAAAAGAAAATCTACTGAAGTCGTAAAAAATTTTTATAACCAGTTGACAAAACATCTTACAGGGAGTTAATCCCACATACACTATAAAAAGAAGAACTAATCTGACCCTAATACCACAAAACTCTCCTTATAATGTCTCAATACATATAGTCCTCATGTGTGTAAGACTTGTACTGAATGGTAACAACTGCAAATAGAACTAGAGGCCCATCGTAAATAGTCTAAAAAGGTTACAAATAGTCCAAACAGTGCATCACAAACAGTCTAAAAAGGATACTCGTCGGGTATGAATTCCTCACCCCTCAATAAAAGGTGGCGAAACTCTCATCTCATAAATAAATGTATTTAATAAACCTTAAAAAGACGTGTACTCTAAACAGATAAGAGGGAGATAAATAAATTACTGAATAAATATAATCATAGTGAGTAGTGAGTACCTATAACTAAAATAAGGAACCCAATATTAAGTTGAAGAAATAATAATGATCATAATAACCGGTACGACTCGTCGACCGTCCTAAGACCAAGGGTCTGGTCCCTAGTTTGGGACCGGGAGTCGTGACTTTCGCACCACAGGATTAATAATCGTGCGGTCCTTAAAGGGAGTCGAATAAATAAAACAACAAGTTTAATAAGATCGAAACCGGGAACCTTCTACCAAGTCACCCGAGAACACAGACTACACGGACTTAGTAACACCCTGAAAAAACTTATGAAGAATGAAAAACCGTGATGTTCCACAAGGTTCGAGGAGGAAATATGGAGGACGAGTCAATTTCTTGGTCGACAAAGAGATTCATCGGAATTCAGTAAAATAACCTCTTATTATAATCTTTGGTTCTAGAGCCATAATCAACACGAGTAACAATGACCCCATGAGAACGGAGGTTCGGACTACTTATCATAAAAACTTTGAAGAAAAAGACATATCCAAAGACAAAGGAGTCTCAACGTAATTAACTAGCTAACCCACACGACACGAATCACCGAGTCAGTACAGGCTGAGAAACGGTAGGTACCTGAGATATCAACCGGTCCGAACAGACAGGCACCCCTAAGAGACCCGTTCTTATGACCTCACCCAACGATAGGGAGGAGGTCCCTTAGAAGGGTTAGGTCCCTAGTTTGGGTCCAGAAGACGTAAGGTCCACCTAAGAAATGGTAGACTCGGTGCTCCATTCGGGAACTACAGAAAGAAATTAACATCAGCAAGGGGTTTACGGAGTACTAGAGACCGATACGTAAGTGTAGATTCTTATTACGTGGTCCTTCGACTAATCCTTCCAGACACAAGCATCCACCCCAAACCAATGACTCTCCAATTGATGTCTTAACTAAACCGATGTATCAAAAAAAGGACCCGGTGGTCATAGAGACCCAGAAAAAAGAACACGACCAGTCCAAGTGCATTTGCCGAGGAATCTAGAGGCGGAACTTCAGTATTAGGAACGACGGTCAAAAGAACTCTCGGTTCCCAAAGAACTTCTCTCCTGTTCCCTTCTCGAGACCCCCCAGAGTTACAAGTCATACATTTAAAAGATAAAGGCATAAAAATAAAAAATTTTATTAAAATAAATAAGCAAATAGAAACCGAGACGACCAAGTAACGACGTGTCCGAAAGAGACCAACACCTCTCGTCCCCGATGAAAGATTAACACCACACACCCGAAGAGTAACACCACCAAAGAGAACAACGGTTCGTGTCCGAGATCTCGTACACCCGAAGTCATCAACACCGTGCACGTGAGTCATAAACTTCGAAGGTCCGAGATCTCGTGTCCGAGTCATCAATACCACGTACCCAAATGGACGGTTCACCCTACATTTGTCAGGTACCCCAACGTTTTTCAGCCTGTGTTAACTCACTGACTTGACTTAACAATTGATACCAAGTCGAGCCAGTAAGTCAGCACAGGTTAAGGAACGCTGGGGTACTTAGCGTCGTACGGTCCGGAGGGACAGGTAGTGGTTGAGGGACTCAAATGGGTTTGAGTACAGGTAGCTCAACCACTACGGTAGGTCGGTAGAGTAGGAGACAGCAGGGGAAAAGGAGGACGGGGGTTAGGGAGGGTCATAGTCCCAGAAAAGGTTACTCAGTCGAAAAGCGCACTCCACCGGTTTCATAACCTCAAAGTCGAAGTCGTAGTCAGGAAGGTTACTTGTGGGTCCTGACTAGAGGACCAACCTAGAGGAACGTCAGGTTCCCTGAGAAGTTCTCAGAAGAGGTTGTGGTGTCAAGTTTTCGTAGTTAAGAAACCGCGAGTCGAAAGAACTGTCAGGTCGAGAGTGTAGGTATGTACTGGTGACCTTTTTGGTATCGGAACTGATCTACTTGGAAACAACCGTTTCATTACAGAGACGAAAACTTATACGATGGATCCAACCGGTATTGAAAGGAAGGTTCCTCATTCACAGAAAATTAAAGTACCGACGTTAGTGGTAGACGTCACTAAAACCTCGGGGTTTTTTGACTATGACAAAGGTGACAAAGGGGTAGATAAAGGGTACTTCACTACCCTGGTCTACGGTACTAGAAACAAAAGACTTACAACTCGAAATTCGGTTGAAAAAGTGAGAGGAGAAAGTGAAAGTAGTTCTCCGAAAAATAAAGGAGAAGTGAAAGACGGTATTCCCACCACAGTAGACGTATAGACTCCAATAACTATAAAGAGGGTCGTTCGTTAGAACTAAGATCGAACACAAAGAAGGTCAGGTCGCAAAGAGTACTACATGAGACGCATATTCAATTTATTCGTCCCACTGTTGTATGTCGGAACTGCATGAGGAAAAGGATAAACCTTGGTTAGACAACAAGGTACAGGTCAAGATTGACAACGAAGGACTAGATGTATGTCTAAAGAGTCTCTGTCGAATCCACCAGACCATAAGGATAGAGAAAGTCTTAAAAGGTGTCAAATAACACTAGATGTGTCAGTTTCCGAAACTGTATCAGTCATTTCGTCTTTATCTCCAAAAAGACCTTGAGAGAACAAAAAAACTACTAGGTCGCCTACAACCGTTAAACTAGAGACCAAGGAGACCGAAAAGATTTTGGTCGAACTTGTAGACCTTCAAGTGTCAAGTGCATAACGACTTCGGACCGAACCTCTTAAAACTCGTAATAAAATGATCGCACACTCTACTCACGTTAACACGCCATCAAACTCGTAAGAAACCGTAACGGAAAGAAACCCTAACCTTACTTTTGACTGGAAAAAGTCAGGACACCGGTGACGACTCAAAAGGTTTAAACTACCGTATAACTCATGTCGTGAAGGTGTCGTAGTAGAAAGTCCTAAACTTTATTGAGTTGACCTTAAGGTAGTGGAGGTGATCGAAACAAGTATCACTACGAAAGATTCCGGGTGAACTGAAGTGTAAGGTCCTACAGACCGAGATCCACTCACTAGTGTGGTAGCACTAATAGGCCCAGTACTTCTAGAAAAAACATGTCAAGAAGACACTGAAGAACGGTGAAGAAGAATTATAGAAGACGAAGACGATCCAGGTATGCTAAAGACAGGAAATAACTCAGGTAGAAACGTACTTTACACGGGAACCGTAGAGATTAAAAGAACTTCTCTAGAGATCAGAAAGGGTAAGACAACAAAAGGAGATAAAAGAACGTAACTAGCGACTCCTTCCGAAAGAATAGAGACACTTAATGTAGGGCTCCTGAATGAATAGAATATTAACCTTCGAACATCGAAGACTGGCGTTAGTGAGTATTACGGGAGGGGTGAGTAACAAAATAAATGAGTAACATTTCCTATTTGAAAGGAAAAAGAAGACGTTACCTCCTCGGTCCACCTCACCCTTTCCCCACCCCACCCCACCCCACCCCACCCTACCCTACCCCAGGTCGACCAAGAAAAGACAAAATTAACTCTATATTAAGTACATTGTATGTACACGGTAAGACTTCACATCTGCAATCACCAAAAATCACATAAGTGATACAACATGTTGATAGTGTGATAGATCAAGGTCTTGTAAAGGTAGTAGGGGTTTTCTTTGATGTATCGATAATCGTCAGACAGGGAACCATGATGAAAAACAAAGATACTTATACGGATAAGACCCGTAAAGTATATACACTTTAACGTGTTGTACACCGGAAAACACAGACCGAAGAAAGTGAATCGTATTACAAAAGTTCCAAGTAAACATAACGTCGTATATTGTCATGAAGTAAATAAAAATATCGGTTTATTACAAGGTAACACATCAATATGTTGCAAAACATAATAGACAAGTACTCAACTACGGTAGACCAAGAATTTATCTGAAAGTTAATGAGGAAGACAAAAATCGGGGTAGAAATAGGGATGAAGGTATTCATGGACTACGATGTTCAAGACTCGAAAAACCTCTAATAGAAGTTAAAAAGTAAGACATCCAAATACGAAGGAATGAAGACGATAACAAAGTCACCCTAAACCCCTTCTCTCCGTCGTCTCCTTATTGGTTACGAGTGTTAAACTCTCCATCCTAAAGACACGAACCAGTCTGGGTCATCAGTAATTCAGTACCTTGCTAGCTCGATCTTTTTGAAAATGTCTAGTGGTTACTCAAGAGGTGAATCCTTTTTTTTTTAGAAAGCAACTCCTTTCATTCTGGGTGTTTTGGGTCATTTAACAATTCCCAGCATGTTGACCATCAGTTCCATCCTGGAACTGGGAGAAGGACGGAAGATGGGATCAAAGAATGTGAGTTAAATCTGACAAATAAAATTTTAAACCATAACGGGGTACCCTTGGTAACGAGTCTAAACAGGAGACGATGAAGAAAGAATCTCTAAGATCAGGTCCGCAAACGGATTCGGACCAGAAGACCTGTCGGGTCGAAAATCTCTTCTCATGGGGTCAATACGTGTACACATCGGAGACCCTCGGGAGTGAGACAAATCTTGTCATACACATAAAGGTCGAGTGTCCTGACCCAAACAATCTGATCGGATTTTATGGTACTTGAACTCTCGAAAAAAGAAGGGGGTGCTTTGTGGTCGTTTAATGTATAGAATCAAGTTATACAATCGAGTTGTCAACACAGGGGACGTCCCATAAGTCGACCCGACTTTCCCTCCGTCACAGGCATGGACTACGGAACGATGGATTTAAGACAGAATAGACACCAAACCTCGTCAGGAGAAATCTACCCAAGAGTTTAGAGTCAGAGAACAATTTTAACCCATACACTCTTCAAGTCGGTAAAATTCTTATGATTAACGTACTTAACCTGATCCACACCACGGGACTACTATAGTTCATCCTCCGTTTCGTAGTTATTCCCATCACAGGTATACATGTTTAGATTTCAATCAGACTGTTTCTTTTATGTAACTCTTTCTTTCACTTCTTTAAACAGAGTCCCCTTGTGTATCCCCATTGTCTACCAAAGACAACGAGAAAGAAACTTTCGGACCATTTGTCAAAAGGACCCAATTATCACGGAATCTTCTCCGGACACCGAACAGGTATACCCCCCGTCGAGTAATAGACGTAAGACCTATAAACACTCACAGACAGAGGACTCGTGGTGTCAGTAGACCACTACCCCCCGGTTCCATGTCCGACAGAGAAGTTCCTCACCAACAGAAGAAGTGAAGTACGTCCTCGACACTTAAATGGAGTTGAAACATGTTCTTCTGTCACTACTCTCGTCACATTCTACCAAAAGAAATCTATGGTTTTGAGACGAACAATCAGACACAGTAAAATTTCGACAGAGATAAATTTTTCAAGACTATCATTACTTCAACAGTAGATTTTCATTATTGTTCAATTAAATCAATCTTTAAACGTAAAGGAAGAGAAAGATGCAACACGGGACAATCTCAACTGTCTTCCAGTAGAGACTAAACACGTGTTCAAGTCTTTAATAGATGTTCTGTTCCTTTTAACTTTACGACCCCGTCCTTCACTTAACTTCTATGTTGTCAACCAAAAGTTGTACGTGACCTTTGGATTCATATTCAACCATCATTATGATAAGTCAACCCGTTAGTTAAAGTCTTTACAAATATTGCCCTTTTTATATCACTTTAGAAAATTACGTCCTTTCTTTAACTAATATCGTACTCATCGTGACTTAACCACTGGTCACAGTGATTGTCCTAGTCAAGATCCTGTAGGGTCCAACAGTAATACGTTTCCTATCGTATTAGTAGACTAATATAGGTAAGGGTTCCCGAAGAGACCACCGAGTCAGCATTTCTTGGGTGGACGGTTACGTCCTCTTAGTCCAAGTTAGGGACCCAGTCTTTCTAGGGGACCTCTTCCTTTAACGTTGGGTGAGGTCATGAGACCGGACCCTTTAGGGTACCTGTCTCCTCGGACCGCCCGCTGACTCGTACGAGTGTGCGTACGTATGCAGATAAGGATCCCTTTTTTTAAAGTAGTGAGAACGACATCTATTACACTTGATCTGGAATATCCTAACCACCACAACTCCACTCTTATCCATCAAATATACTGCGAAGACAGAATCTCTCCCTCTTGTATCGACAGAAGTTTCTTGAGACAGGGTCCAAATCGAAACTTGCGACCTAAACACAACGGACGTCGAAGCCGAAATTTTGGAACCGACCAACAAATTTTGTAATTTTGTGAAAAAATTTTAATTTCTGTACGAAAAATTTATGTAATTTGAAAAATAAACTCCATTAACATCTTAGTCAATACGACGACTTTCTTTATTATGTCCCTCTAATAAAAGGAACTGGGCTACCATTGTAGAACTTTTTGACATCATATCACAGTGTTGGTCATATAATTGTAACTATGTACAATTATAGTCCTATAATCGTAGGACTATATCAGTCCTATGTCCTATCAAGACAGTGGTGTTCTTAAGAACCTCAACACGAAAACATCGGAGGGAGGTGGGTAGGGACTGAAGACTAGTAAGTAAAGACACTACTTACTTACTTATGGTGATAACTAGACAAGTAAAGAAATTAAAACAGTAATGTTCTTACAGTATATTTACCTTAGTATGTCATATATTGGACAAGAATAAGAACATTCACGTCCAGACGTCGTCACTTAAGAGAGTCGAAACAAAATGGACTTTACACAATTAAAAACGGAAGTTAAAACTTCCTAAAAACAAACACTTTAAGATCTAACTGTTCCGAAAAAAAAAAAGAAAATCATATACATCTTACAAAAGGTACAGAATATTAGTGATAACAAAGACTATTTTTCGTCATCATTAAAGTTAGTAAAAAGAAGAATTACATTATGTAAGAAAAAGAAACCGAGGTAAGTTCTAAAAGAGAATTTCAAAAAGAAAAAAGTTCTCAAATTAACGTATAGTAAAAGAACCATAAATAGGACGAACCTTAACAACTGACTCGAAGAACTGAGACATTTAAATATAGAAAATGGTTTAATCCCTTTAAAAACTAGTAATAAAGAAGTTTATAAGACAAATTGGACTAAACGAGAAGAAAGGAAACCCCGAGGTTAATATAAATACAATCTGAACGACAGAGAGTATAGAGACCAAAGGGAGGGAACGGGGGGGAAAAGAAAGATTAGAAAAAAGAAAGACAAAATGTCAAACCAATGAAACACCAACTAAACAAAAAGTCAAGTGATTGAGAAGACGTAGAGGTAAGATGAAAAGGGTAGGTAAATTAATATCATAGATAAAGAAACGACTCTAAATGACCGAAAAGTAAGTAATACTTGTGGGGAGAAAATTTAGGAACTGACGATTAGGTTTGTAAACCCAGTTACGTTTCAGTCAAAGAAAACTGAGAAGAGAACTCTTACCCAGTACAAAGAACAAAGAAATATACGATTGGTTAAAATCTAACACAGGAACTGTAACACATACCATACAATATCTTTGAGACTTAAGACAGTGAAAGGAGGTCTCTTGTAACTTAAAACAAGCAAAGGGTCGTCACTCGTCGTCGAATTTAGAGTCAAGTCAAGAAAATCGGGATTAAATCGACAAACCCCAGACAAGGTACGGGAATACCAAATCCCTAGTCAGTCTCTGAACTCGTCGTAAATATGTCAATCACCATGGGGAGAGACCGAGAGGAACCTTAAAGGGAGGGAGTGAAGAGTCGACAACACCAACGGAAATTTCAGACAAGAGACCAAGAAGTTCGATTATTCTGACCTAAAAATAGACTTAAAATCGATGGAGAGTACCGTGTCTGAGCCTGGACGGATCGGTTTTCCCCTGAGAAAAGGTCACAATAATGGAAAAGGGGTCCCAACTGGGAGGTAGAGGAAAGTATTAGACGGACAAAAAACAAGAGACAATGGAAACCTACCCGAAGTTATCACCGAGTCTGACATCTCTTAGACGGACATCACGTCCTCTGGACCTAAACCAGGGACCTACCCTTCTACGGAACCTCTTCCCTTACCGTTGGATGAGGTCATAAGAGCGGACCCTTTAACGTACCTGTCTCTTCGGACCACCCGATACCAGGTACCCCAACGTTTCTCAGTCTGTTCTGACTTGATGATTGTGTGTGTGTGTGTGTGTGTGGGGAAACCCATCAACAAAAAATATAAAACAGACCTCAAGTATCAAATAGACATTCTCTCAACCACAATATCCTCTGAAAGACGGTACCGACCTTCATCTTGAAGGTAGTTTGATCTATATTTAATGAGAAAACTGTTTCAGTCAAAAAACAACAACAAATAAATAAAAAAATTTAAAATCAAAGTGGCCATAAATATATTAGGAGGGATACAGGAGGTTCTCCGGTCTATATTTTTACAAAAATCGAAAAATTTTTTTTTTTTGAAGTTTAAAATATATTTCGAGGGAATCACATAGGGTAGAGACTGATGATATCAAATCTTTAATCTATGAGTAAAATAAACCACATAGATTAGGTTCTACATAAGATATTTGTCAAAGGGTCCTTTATTACCAATGAAAATAAAACGAACTTAGATTCGATTGTGATACTAGACCTCTTCAATCCACCAAGTCGTATTTGGTCCAACTCTAAATTGATATAACCCAGAAGGAGTCTATCTGGATGGAAAAGTATAGGGGAGATGGTGAATTCTTATATTTGTATTATTCAAATTATATTTACACCTCCAGAACTACTTGTAAAAGACTACTGGACCTGAAGTCTGTCTTCAAAACTCCATAAAAGATAAAATTGAACGAGTGTACTTCGTTAGTTGTTTATTACAGGATTAAACCCAGTAATAGTTGGACCTTTCGTCAATAAATCATCATACACATAAAGTAAAATCTGAGACACTTTTGGACGAGTAAATCCAATTGAAAATTCACCAGTTTTGTAAAAGACGGGTATAATCTTTATAAACCTCGACACGAAAATTGAACTCAGTACTTTAGGAAACTCTAGACTATCTTTAACACAAAAGAGGGGTCTTTTTACGTCTGCAGAAGGATGTTTTTAAACATTTCGTAACGTCTCAAATCCCCAAGGAAACTTCGAAGAGTCGTAGTCGTAGGGAGTAAGTCCCAATAAGTTTAGTTCGATCATGGTTCTTCGATTATCGTTATGTTTACAGTCAAACAAAGACCGAACCGGTTTCGTCCTGTTCATTTGTTTCTTGGATAATCTTCAGGAACATTCCGTACGTCCGAAAATTTCTTTTAGACAACACTAAAATAGACTTGACATGAAAGGTCCCCCGTCTAAGTGTTTCTATCTAACTATGGATCAACTGATTAAAAAGTCAACAACAATCTTTACACGGAAAACTACAAGTCTGGGCGACTGTAAACACAACCCGTTTATTAATCAATAACAAATATCTTGTTACCTTGTCGACACCAACACTACAGTATAAGGACCATAACAAATATAAAGGTCTCCAGATTTATTGTCCTAAATTCCCTGGACACTGTGCACATCCAAGCACATCCAAGCTCCTCTATCCCGATAGATCTACAAGGACTCCGTTATACACACACAACGAATAAGAGACTTTTTAAGTCGGGAGTCATTTACTTGTCGCTAATTCAACAAAAATTATTTTTCTAGAATCCAAACACTAGAGGAAGGAGATAATGAAATACTGTGAAGTATACCACAGATATTACTTGTACTAAACCAGAGTCCCGGGAATATGGACAAGAAATGTGTAGCGGAAAGGGGAACGTCACTTTTATGATACGAAGACGATGACCAAGTCAGATTATGTGTCGTCCTGAAAACAGATTCTCCGTGACAGACGACACACAAATGAGTCTTGGACTGATAAATTGTTCTGAAGAAATGAGTCGAACAAATTTCTTCCTCGTCCTTCACCTCTCCATCACCACCCCTGTCTCCTAGACTCCTGGTGAAGACACTAGTATCGAAAGGAGGAGGAAAAACAGATGTAAGGTCCAGTCGAGTAGTACAAGTGAAAATCGAGGTAAGAAGTAGAGTGACGAAACTTTAAGAGGGGGATTTATCAGGGGACAAAGTAGAAAACTTACGAGAAGTCCAGAATCTCCCATGGAGTATCGGTAGACTCCTTTTACAGAAAGAGACTTCCGAAAGTATATCCTGTAACGATTGTCGGGACTGAAGACACATACAAGTCTATAAAACACCAAAAATGACTCCCCTAAAAAATCGGATGATTCTTTCTTTACTCTTTTGACTGTTAATTTTCATTTCTTCGAATACTCCTTCTTTATCAAATAGAAGAGAGTCTTAACCTACGTCAAATTTTTATGTAAGACTCTTACAGTCTTACATCTGTTCTAGAAAACAGTCGACGAACGTCAAATTAATGAAACATGTCACTCACGTCCGAACGTACTCACCCGAGAAACGTGAGACGTCCACAATCACTTTCGAGACTCTGAACGAACTGTATCGACATCTCGAAACAACGTAACGAAGGTTATAGTGGTCGACGGACGACTAAAACGTTCAAAAGAAGTCACTTCTAATGGTTTACATAAAACTCTTTACTTTGAACGATCTATGCTCAAAGTCTTTTTAGTCAAACTTTCTTCCCTAACCTACACTCTCTTTAACTTTAACATCTTGAACCGAAATAATTGTCTTTCTTCTAACCCGGAACAGTCTTCAACTTTTAATACTTATTCACCCGAATACTACTGTCACTACCTGTCTTGGACTGTCTTTTACCTACACTTTCAAAATTAATATTTTCGTCATTGAAAGACTGACCTTACTGATAATCAAAGACCTTGTCCACGGAATCTTAATTATATTTGAAAAAAAAGGGTCTTTGGAAGTTCTACGGAGATCCGACTAAATTTCACTTCCTGAGAGACTGAAATCCAAGTAGGGTTAAAACACAACCACTCTTCACGTAGAGGGAATTATTAGTGGTCGGAGGACCCCAAGATTCGGTTGAATCTTTTTGAAATCAACCTCGTCTCAAATAAGACCGTTGACCTTCGTGTACTTGTCCTAGGACACGTTCACACGAGACTTACCTATTTAGTGTATTCACCTCGGAGGATGGATTATTGGAGGGACGTTTTAACAATAAACACACACAAGAAAAAGGATATCTTACAAAGTATATGCAAACTACCTTGCCAAGAACTTCTATCCACCAAGTAGAGATAGGAGGTGTTATCCAAGTAGAGATAGGAGGTGTCATCCAAGTAGAGATAGGAGATTCCGGGAACATATTGTACTAATGAGTCATTTATCTATACATTAAGTTAACTTAACAGGAACCAGTACAAAGGGTGTATAAAAGGGTACTATTGATCATTTAAATATACAAACTTTATAAATCCACGTAAATTAAACAGGGGAAGAGGGAGTAAGAAACCCTTTTTGTTATAAACCACCATATGAAAGTCTCTTTCGTGATCACCGAAATATCATGAAATTGTAGACAACTCGAGAAAAAGGGTAATATGATATAACATTACAAAAAGTTTGACTTAGCACCGGTAATCATCCAGACGTCCATCGTAAAACCAAAATTTACTATATCTCATCTTTAATACTTTTCTGTAGAGTACATCATTCCCATTCATAAAAAACCCACTTTAAAAATTCACTTAAATACATATGTATAATACATACACAAATAACGAAGTACTATATTTGAAACAAAGTATGACCTCAGTACCAGTTTTTTCAAACTAATTGTAACGAAATAACATTAGGACACAATAAAATAAATAGTACATCGTAATACGGTCATGTATGTCCGAAGATTTCGGTCCCTACCACGGTCGAGAAAGTAAAGTTCATGTTGACTTCCATTTTTGTTTGAACTTTTGTGGGTATCGTAAGACCACCGAGAATATATTCAGAGAGGCCGCCGTAAAACATGGGAAACCGTAAGATTGAAAGAATACGAAAAAAGCTGGTTATCTAAAAAGTATAAGGATAGGAAGATCCACCACCCAAGAAACTAAGAAGGAGAAAAGAAGAATTACAGGAATAAAGACAGATGAGAATTACAAAAATCCTTCCCTACCTCCTTTGTTTCCTCCTTAAGTCTTTAAAGTTTACTAAGAGTTGACTGTTTATTGAGTAAATAGGACTTTTTAGGCGGAACATAAAAAAGTCTCTAGTATCTTTACGTATGAAATAAAAATTAAATTTTATTAAATACGAAGACAGTACAAAAGTCAACTGAAAATGGTTTCATTTACAACGAAAACCCCCCCCCACCCTTTGTTACTATATTAGGAAGTAGAAGGGAACACAAAAGAGGGAAGAAGAGGGTTATTCTAATTGATAACCTAAACATCATTACTAAAGTAAAATTTGTTTTCGGTTCCATAGATCGTCACAGGTCATAATTGGTACGATTTGAAAAGGTCGAAGGAATGACTAGATATTAGATTATTGATATTACGGAAAGGACAAGAATCTACCAACTGTATGATTGGGAAAACGGAAGTAAAGACATGGAACGACCTGACGGTTCGAGATTATAAGTATTGGGACACCAAAGTTCCCTGAAACACCTCTACTAAACGAGACAACAAAAAGAACGTCCTCTTTTAAAACTCGTCTGTGGTAACTCTGCTTGTAAGTTCAGATTCCAGGAACGTGCTATAGGACTCTTACACCTGACCTTAGGGAAACTGGTTCTACGTCACCCTTACCAATCATAAACAATCGATGTTCACACTCTATTAAATGCCTCATTAAATGTCATCCTAACATTCAAGTCTGATACCATCGATACTAAGGTGGTTCCTAGTTATTGAAGACTTCTACCCCATTATGCGTACAACAAGTACTAAGACGTAAAACTAGTGAAATAGTTTATGAGTCTTATATAGTCGATATGGTTTTCAGTGTCACACGAAGACAACTCAGTCTGTTCATGAATCATAACCCAATTACTTGAAAAAAACACTCTAACTCGAGAATCAACGAATATCGTAACTATGACATACAACTCTAAATTTAGAATTAAACATGACATATATAGACTCATTATACCGTCTTTACTTAGAAACAAAATCATATTAAAATCGTGGGTCGACCACGGTCACCATTTCTTGGACGGACGATCACGCCCTCTGGTTTCTTTGTACCCAAGTTAGGGACCCAACCCTTCTAGGAGACCTCTTCCTTTACCGTTGTACAAGGTGACAAGAGGGACCTTTTAGGGTACTTGTTTCTTAAATGTTTTCTTAAATGACCACCCGATGTCAGGTACCTCAGTGTTTCTCAGTCTGTGCTGACTTCACTGAATCATGTGTCTATTCCGTCGTAAAAATTAGAGATCTTCTTATGATGATACTTATTGTAAATAACTCATAAGTTGAATACGATCCATGACACTATTCATGAACTGTACTTAATTGAGTAAATTAAGAGTATCATGGGGAATGCACCCGATGGGACCACCGAGTCACCATTTCTTGTGTACATGGTTACGTCCTCTACACTCAAATTAGGGACCCAACCTTTCTAGGGGACCCCTTCCTTTACCGTTAGGTGAGGTCACACGAACGGACCCTTTAGGGTACCTATCTCCTCGGACCACCCAATGTCAGGTACCCCAGCGTTACTCAACCTGTGCTGGATCACTGATTTGTCGTTTTTTACTTTAGGAAGTACATCTATTATAATTTATTTGTGTCTGTGTGAATAAAATACCCATTCCTTTGATTCTAGGTCTCTCCAATCCATTACACAAGTTCAGTGTACCGATTCCTCGACAAACTCATTCGAATTTATGATCAAGGTCTTGAGACGGGAACTGGTGTAGAAACATGAAGTAATAAAAAATTATCGAAACACTCCTACTAAAACAAACTACCTGTGTTATTCGGACACTTCATCCGTCTCATTTGTCATAATAGAAGTAAAATGTCCCCTCCTTAGACTCAGATCTCTCGGAGTTCACAAAACTGAGGATCAGACCACGAATAAAGGAAAATTGTACCATATAAGATCTTTGTAAATCCGAAACTCTTCAGTTCAAGTTCTTATTACCTTTATGGTATTACATCGAGGAACATGAACAATTGGGTCCGAGGAGTTTCAGGTAAACATACTGATCCAACCACTTTTTCATCTTTTACTTTTGACTAACTAAGTCCAGTGAAACTAATCGACAAGTCAAAGAAATATATTGCGTAGACTCAATTTCACTTTTTTCATGTAGAAATAGGACTAATACAGTAGAGAAACGTAATATACTTTACTTGTAAAGGGGGAAGGGGGGGAAAAAAAAGGGAGACTTTTCTCTTCTAAAACAACTACTGTCTTAGAACACTTGACCTATCTCAGATTTTGAACCAAATAAAAATGTATACTTCAACGTAGATAGACCAAAAATCTATACAACGATCGTAGTAGAGGATTATGTACGACAGTACGAACTGGTGGATGGATTTAAGAGGTTCGAAAGAAATTGGAAGAAATACGTGAAAAAAACACACACACGGGTACTTTATGGGCAGAAAGAGAACAGATGGATTACTCAAGTCCGTATTCGTGTAGAGACTTCCGAAAAGATTACTTCTGACTCTGACTCAACAAAACACAAGGAGACCATGAAACACATATGAAGATATATCGGAACTATTGATGTTACATTAAAATCAATTATCACACACAGAATCTTACCCTCAAGAAATCCCGTCTATCAAACGACACACCCTGAACTATAAGGTCTGTGTGTCGTATCATCCACGAGAAATTCACAATTATTTATTCATCACTACCACAAGACTCTTCTCCTTATTGTCACACAAGAGTGAGCAATAAAAGTACAACAGAAAATGTCGATACGTACGGGTTTCCCGACCGTAAGTTCTGGGTCCGACTAGGGTCCCTCGGAGTCAAGGTACGGAAATAATAGTGATCCCTCCTACCGAGAGCCTGGAAGCCCAAACGAGAGTGTAAAATACTCCTCCACTGATCGTTCGTCTAGACGTCACGTTACGTCTGGGAGATGGTGTACGTGTTACGTCTCATACTACAGGAGGTGCGGGGTGAACCACTTTCGGCTCTGGAGTCACCGTACCTCCTACCACTACCGTGAGGACCCTGGTTCGACGTCGCGAAGTTGAGGATGCTGTAATCGGCCCTATGTGAGATGCAGAGATTCACGTAGACGGAGTAGTGCGGGTACAGGAAGTACTTTCGTACAGCCTCACACGACCTTGTCGAAGTGGTCCGTCAGTGAAGCGGAGTCGGGGGAGGTGACGGGGAACTCTCGATGTATATGTTGCATGATATACTCCACGGTGAGGGTGGAGGACCGGCCAGGAACTTCAAAAGACCCCAGATACCCGGCTAGCAGACGGTCTCTGGTTCATGGTTACTCGAAGGGGACAAGCTGAAAGGACAGTTTCTCCAGAAACTTGACGAACCTCACCTCTTACAGAAAGTCGAAAAATGAACACGGGAAGACCTCAAAGTTTAGGACGAGATGAGTGTCGCATTCAGTCACGAATGATCTCGAGAGAAGGACGGATCCCGGAGAAAAAAAAAGGTTAAGCCCATTGTCACCCCCACTGACATTTCCGGTTCCCGACAATCTCAAACTCGTCTTAGGTCTAGAAAACGAAGGGTACTGAGTAGTCGAAAACATTTAAGGTTCATACACTTAAAAGTTGGTTAACGTTTCTTGTTTATGTCTTAAGGGATAAATCGTAGTTGATTTAATTGAACACCGCGATCACCATTTCTTGGGTGGACGGTTTCGTCCTCTGTCTTCACTATACCCAAACTAGGGACCCAACCCTTCTGGGGGACCTCCTCCTTTACCGTTGGGTGAGGTCATAAGAACGGATCTCTTAGGGTACCTGTCTCCTCGGACCGTCGGATACCAGGTATGTCAGGGTTTCTCAGTCTATACTGACTTCACTGAATCATACGTGTGTGCGACCTACCGTTTGATTACCTTGTACTCTCCAGATGGTAAAGAATAACTGATTGTAGTACCGGAAAACGACCTGAGACGTCAGACTCTCCTCTTAGGACGGAGGATTTCAGACTGACTACGACTTTTCTCCTCCGTCCTCAACTACAAACACCCTGCATGAAAGATGGTCAAACAGGATAGTGAGACGTCTCAACAAAGACGGGGAAGGAATCGGACTACCATCACTACTGGGAAGTATATAAACTTTTTTTATATAAACTCTTTTACTCTTACACAACGAAAAGAGACAACAAACAATATTGACTTAACAAAAAATATTTACTCTCCAATTCACTAAAACTCGTCGCCTAAACCTGTTTTGTTATTTATCTCGTCTTCCTTTTTTATAAATAATTCCCTCACTTAATTCATTGTATTTTAAGTAAGTAAGTCTTGTATAAATGACTCTCACACAACACACGGTCCACAATAAGATCCCCGATCTTTAAGTCCCACCTGTTTTATCTATTTTAAGGACGATATTATCTTGAATGTAAAATCACCCTTTCTCCACTAAAAACGAACGAACTGTTTCTAATCCGGAGAGACTCACTAGGTACAATTACAAACACCATTTTCAAAAGGTCAGTTTCTCGTGTTTTTTATCTTTCCAAGACTCTGTCTTTACATCAACCACACAGGTCCTTGTCACTCCCACGGACTACCTATATTACAACACTCTCTCGTCCGCGAATTATCGTCTACCACAATCTCTGAATTGTCCTCCGGTTTAACATCTCAGGACATCCGGTAACATTCCTGAAACAATGAGACTCTACAAATCAGTAATCTCCAAACTTCTAAAAACTGAAAAATAAAACTTTAGTAAGGGTCGAATATCTTCTCAACATTCTTTACAAGTTTCTCGAGAACACATGAGACGGTGTTAAGTGGTCAACAATTGTAAACCCACGTAACAAACTAGTAAGGGAGACATAGAGACATACACACACTTGCATTTACTTGGTAACTCTCAGTGATATCTAGGGTACAAGGAACTGAGGAATCATGAAGTCGAAAATAAAACATTCTTGTTCTTGTAAAAAATTATATCGGTATTATACTAATTATTTAAATCTTTTAAATTGTAATTGTTTTATTATTATGACATAAGTCCAAAGTAAATGGTGACAGGTTATTACAGGAAATACTATTTAAAAATTTTTAACTCCCTATCAACTATGTGATAATACATTAAAAGTCCGCATGTGGTATCACTAAGTACTAAAAATTCCCAATATAAGGTCAACATCAACAATATTTTATAACAGTCTCTTACGTCTGTTATAAGGGACACAAGGGACGTGACATGTTATCCAGTAACATCGAATAAAATATGTATTATCAAAAATGGAGAGTAAACAAGATAGATACTCAGACAAAGAAAAAACAATATTGGATCAAATTAAAGAATCTGAGGTGTCTTTTCACTTACTATTAATTTTTTTTTAAGGACCAAGTCTTAAAATCAGGTCATTGTATACATCATACGCATAACGAAAATCATCAGTTAAGAAGTACAGAGAATACTGACTGCAAAAACATCTCATGTCCGTTCCATAAACCATTTTGCTTGGAGGTAAACCCAAAAAGAAGACTACAAAGGAAGACCGATCTAAGTCCAGTATGTAAAAACCGACACTATAGTGTCTTCACTACATCACCAAGAGAGTCACGCAATATAGTTCTCCGTGTAGTACAGATAAAAATAGTGTCCTCCGTGTACTACAAGCGAGCAGGGTAAAAACTATTACAATTAAACTAGTGAACCAATTCCACTAGACGACTTAAAGAATTGACTTGCAATAGTAAAAATTGGAAACATTAATTATTGATTAAACACTCAACTATGAAACTTTGGGATATTTAAATAACAACGACAAGTTTCAAAATGGATTATGGAAATCGTAGGAAACTATTAAGATCAGACTTAATCAATGGTCCGACACTCCTTCTTGTAAAGTAAGAGGGAACAAATAATAACATACCTGAGTATCTAAAAATAAAATAAGTCATCCAATATACCAGGTAATGATATTAATTAAAAAAAAATAAAACTCCAGTTTAACAGGGTCTAGACCAGGTACCCGTTTCAGACTTATTACAACCAATCCTCTGGTAACATTATTAGCTTCACTCTGAGATACAACAGAGAAGTGATTCCTCCATTGTCGTTTCACCACACTTGACCAACCTAAGACCTATACTAAACTTCATTATCTCTGACACAACTTAACTTATCGTATATGGGGTAGATTTTACCTGTCGGTTATCAATCGAGGTCAATTAAGGAAACCTTTAGGACCGGACTACAAAGATCTAGAAGGTCAAAAAGTGCTCCTGGGATACCCCACCGTGTCTCTTCGTCGTCGTCGTCGTCGTCGTCGTCGTTGTCACAAGAACAATTTGTGACGTCTTGTTTGTTCTTTTCGGAGACAACTGACTCACACCAAGGACTCCGAAGTGAAACGTTGAACAAAATTTATTACTACAAAGTCTGAGGACAGAGACCGACTACATATCTGAACACATTCAGAACAACGAAAAAATCAATGACAAAGAACTGACGAATCAACGAGTCAACACAGTCTGAGACGTCGGGGTACCTGACATCGGACGGTCCCATGAGACAGGTACCCTAAGAGATCCGTTCTTATGACCTCACCCAACGGTACGGGAGGAGATCCCCTAGAAGAACTGGATCCCGACCTTGGACACAGAGGACGTAACCGTCCGTCTAAGAAATGGTGATCACGGTGGATCCTTCGGGTACAAAGAACTGAATTTGACCCACTTTGTCGACTGTGACTTTTTGTACCCAAACTTAATGTACCTAGGTGAATATACACCTAAAAAAAGTTATTTATACATGATATTCTTATATCATCATAAGAATATTATATCATATTCTTGTTAGGTACCAAACTTAATGTACCTAGGTGAATATACACCTAAAAAAAGTTATTTATACATGATATTCTTATATCATCATAAGAATATTATATCATATTTTTGTTAGGTACCAACAAACTTAGGAACCTACACCTTGACATCTATCTCTCACTTCACTTCACTTTCAGCGAGTCAGTACAGACTGAGAAACGTTGGGGTACCTGACATCTCAGGTACCCTAAGAGGTCTGGTCTTACGACTTCACCCATCGACAAGGGAAGAGGTCCCCTAGCAGAGTCGGGTCCCTAACTTGGGTCCAGAGGAAGTAACGTCCGTCGAAGAAATGGTCGACTCGGTGGTCCCTTCGTCTCCCGGTGGACATTTATAAACTCTTCTACTTCAAAATCAGTAGTCAAAAATTAATAACGTAATGATCAATTTGTCTTTTTGGGGGTTTTGATAAAGGTCCAGTACGAATCGGTCCTTGTTGCACATTCGACGAGGTCTCAAAATAACCACTGGTGTGTCCTACGAAACGATTTTGAAGAGATAGATCAACTACGTATAGTCGAAGACGAGTGAAGGATGAGTAAACAGAAGTAAAAGACCTTTCGAAAAACAATGAAAATTGAGATTCGACCCTAAACGAATTTACCACCCGACTCAAAAATCACGTATTTCGACAAATTGGGGACACTTTTGAGTGAGTAAACTTTAGTTGACAAGGTCCTCCTATAATGAGTATACCAAAATTTTAAAAACAAGGACGAAACAGGAATTCATAGACTTTGGTAGTATGGTAAACATTTATCATTGAACAATTTAAAACTAAAATTATTTAGATAACATAACCGAAACGAATAAAATTTTTATTTTGAGGTTTTTGATTTTCTTTTTGTTCAGATCTTTAACGTAGGAATTCTTTTCAATTTGAAACTTGTATTCGGAAGAGAAGGTTCGACACGAGAGACTGGATCTTATCCGAAAACTCATTACTTTTAGTCAGAAGACTCAGACAGTTCAAGATCCCTTCCAAAAATAGTTTCACAATTTTACTGTGAAAGTATGACAAAGGTAAGTCCGATCCAACAGTCCAACCCCCGTCTGAACCGATTTCCATCTTTTGGTCGAAGACGAACCAACCACCAAGAAACCAGAACTAGAACTGACGTTTCAAGTGTAGTCGAGAAATCTCTTACGTCTGCGTACATTCGCCATTTACTCCACAAGCCGTAAATACGACTTATCTTTGGTCTGGTGTCAAGGAAAAAAAAAACAAGATCAAGAGATGGGAGAAAGATGAATTCTCTTAGATGAATTGGAAGAGTAAATCATAAATCTCGTTCCACGGTAAATACTAAAGACAACATAAAGATAATTTACAATATTACTCATACCTGGACACACACACCCTCCTACATATGAAGTCGTACACTAGGTGACTCCAAAGACCCAACAGAGAAACTAAGGGTATTCCCTTAGTACGAGACTCGCGGGAACGACTTCAAATATGACAAGAAAGATGTACACCTTAACATAATTTTAAAAAATTAATGATAACCTCTTCCTCTACGGAACAAAAACTGACCAAACACACATACACAAATAAAAAAACTGGATCTAATGGTCGCTGACTACTGACACCGCCTCTGTTAATGTCGAGAGTACAAAGGAAAGGTCACCGTCGTACAGATACAAGGATAAGAGGGCCGAAGAGAGGATGTAAAGAATCTACGAGGACAGGGTATGAACTACCCGAACGTAAGGTTACCGAACCTACTGGCCAGTTTTGACCTCGACGGAGTTCTCCATTCTCTTTGCACCTCGGACCCACGACCACGGACACCGGGACTATGTCCTAAACCCTCTCTTCCCGAAATCCTACTCAGGTGCCACCATAGCGGTTCAAATAAAAGAAAAACCTCTTGTATTTATTGAAAGGTCCTTTTTTCATTTTTATTACTTGTAACTCGAGTTAAATATAGTAAAGTCTTTGTGAACAAATAGTGGACTGTATTGTAAATAACATTAGACACAAATATGATAATACTTGACGGAAAAAGTACGTGTTAAAAAGTTTGTGTCCTAAAATACATAAATATTCTGTAAATAATCTTTTAGAATTAATACATTTTAAAATTTAAATGTACCTTCTCCTCCTATCACTTAGACAAAAGTTATGAATCGAAGTTGTCAATAGTATATAAATTAACACAAAATAAAGATATGATAAAGTATGATAAATTTCTTTAAGGTGTATTATATTAAAATATCGATGAAATCATCGGTCTGTATAATTATTTAGTAACCAAAAGAAAATATCCGGTGTCACCGAGACATTTTCAACTGGTCTAGTATCACTAAGAACATCATGACTCTGTAGAAACTTTTAAAAGGAACGAGTTCTATTACTTCCGGAACTCTATTACACAAAGGAGAGAACGACACTCTTGCCAGACAACCAGTAAAGACAACAAAGTTTATGATTTTATTGACTAATTTTTATTCATAAATAAATAAATCATGAAGTAAGATTTTATTTAAATTTCGTGGTAATCTTTATTCTAACAAGTGACAAATAAAAGGATCTTGATGTCCATTTTGAGTAGATGGAGAAAACCAGTTAAGCACCGACCATACTTTGATCGACCCCCTTAACCCGAAATGATGAGACTAAAAGTATCAGTCACCTTTCCGGACCCTTCTTGTGAAACCTCATAAGTGTGTTACCACAGTAGGGAGATGGTCACTAAAAAACCCCCTTCTAAAAATACATGTTGACTCCTTATACTCATTTTCCTGGAGGTTTCTTCTCTGGTAAGAGTACCTTAACCCAGACTCGTCGGAGTACAACAACCCGTACAGACCCATCGGTGCCACTACTTGTTAGGACTATTAATCTAGTATGGACATTATAAATTTAATATAAGTCTACGTAGAGAAAAAGAGACAGGAAACCAAAATCTTAGTTTTACAGAAGAAACATCAAAAACGAGAAGACGGAGGAAACGAAGAAACTAAGATATCACGAGACACGAAAAACCCCACCCTGTTCTACTTAATTCTTTCTTTTCTAGATTTACTACAGTCGAATTTTTTTTAAGTCTTCAGACGTTTTTCTTGTCTCAAACCCCTGAATTTTAAACGTCAACCCCTCTTAGTCTAAACCATCGGGACTTTCTCACAAGGTTCCTTTTCTTTCTCAGTCCCTGAATATTCCTGTTTTTTGGTACTTCAACAATTTTCAACGGGACACTCTCAACACTAGCTGAGATTGGATTCAGTCTTATAAACAGGAATTCTTTAGCGTTCAATAAAATACCATCCCCAGGATATTTATATATCTGACAATGTTTAACAAATTCCCATTCCCGGAAAATCATAGAACTCAAAAACCTCCACAAGACCCACTGAAGTAGTCCGGTTTTCCAGACTTAGGTAGGTCGGACTCAGCACGTTTGTATGAAGGAATCACCGGAGGACCGAGGTAAAATCTCTAGAGAAAATCGTTATGACTGAGGTAAAACTGAAAGTGTTACTACCTCTTTTGGTAACGTAAAACCCCATAACCCAAAAATATACATAAACAGATGATTTTACGGATTTCTCATCTATAGTTTCTAACCTGACACCTCTCGAAAAACAACAACGAAATTTACTAACATATAAATTATAACTGTGAAGTAAGACCATTTGGATTGATATTAAAACATTTTCAGTTTATTCTTATTGTCATCTTTACTAACTTCCATCTTTCCGTTTCTCCGTACGTATTAGATTATTTATCCAGTGATCCGTTCTTCGGTCTAAACAAAATAAAAGTAGAAACCGTAGTCGACCGACATATGAACGCCAGTTCAAGATAAAGGACATCCCAGAGAGTCATAGTAAGACACACCCGAAACACATACACCCATACACTTCTCCGACGACCCTCTGGTCGTCAAAAGAATTGTCCTGACAAACTCTTTGACACCCAACAAACTCTGTGGGTCTTAGAGTGAAACAAGGTCCTACAACCTCGGAGGCGAAAACGTAGGTCGGACGACCTGGAAAACTTGAGAGAACATGTGGTGACAACGACGTAGACAACATGAGACGGAGAGGAACACCAGGGGAACTCTTCCTCACCGTCCAACCTCTTATGGACACACATGAACTATCCGTCAAGATCCCAAAGTCTCAGGGTGAAGTAGGTCGGTCAGGGAGACTTCCAGTACACAAACACCCCTATCAATGTGTCGACCTATAAAAGATGGAATTAAAAATCGTCTACTGGAGACCCTATAGACTCAGACACATTCAGGGGGACCACTTGAAATCCGACCATTTCTTGCTCCCCCAAAGAGTTCCTCATTTCGTAGTAGTTTCTATGTGTATTACTTACCTCTCACTATTATAAAAACTTTCTCTTAAAATCCTACAGAGTCTCTACTATGTAAATATCAAAGTTTAAGATTGTCACGTGTCTTCATATTTCATTTTTTGATGGAGTCTAAAATGGTGGGTCTCTATTGATTCCGACCCTTTAAGTGAATCCGGAAACGTTCACCCGTAGTAATCCCATAACCCCGACCCGTGTGAACTACATATTTTCCCTGAAATAGGTCTCCGTATTTCTCACATGTAAAGGATTGGAGGGGTTCAGTCTTAAGTAGTCAACGACGGGGTAGAAACCCGTAGCTTCAGACACTTTTCGGGAAACAAAGAAAAATGTGGTTGTGTACTCGAGTCGACCGGGACTCGTTCACTCTTACGACACGACGAAAACACTTCGAAAGAAACAGGACACGAAGAAAAAACCCAAAGTAACAGACTCGTGTCCTTCCTCCGTCAAGGAGGTGTTGACACAGCCCCCTCCCCCACAAGAAAGAAAGACAGAACCCAGCGAGAAAGAAAGGAAGAAAGAGTCCTATGAAACAGTCATCGAAAAGGGGTCATTAGACAACTCTGATTGGTCACTCCGACAGACACTAAACCACGATCCTTGAGTCCCGACCCTTTCTGGTTACACTGGAAAACATCCTTCCCTAAACCCTTTGAAGACACCAAACCCTATAGATACACTAGTGACGGGGTCTCATCGATTCAGAAGGGTACCGGAGAGGACTACTCTGTCTTCCAATTACCTTCTTTTGACTAGTGAACCCAAGTCACGGAGAAGGTCCGAAGAAGAACAGGGAGTTCGACAAACATCCTCAACCGGAGAAAAGTGTATTCCTTTCCCCAAATTCCATCTAAAGTTCAATAAAGACAAACAGTCTCGGGAGACACAGGACTGTCCTTTCTCGTACTTCGAGAACACAATCAGACTATCGACTTACCGGAAGAAAAGTAAAACGGAAGAATAGGGATGGCCGGAGTCGGGTCGAGACACTTCTTACCGATCATCACAACAGAGTCTCCGAGGACAGAATTGGAGGCTTCACGCGGACTCGACGAAAGAAAAGAGGTCGGCGGAGACGGGTCCTCATAGACGTTATACACCTATGTCGTAAACCTCAAATAGTCTAAGAAGTGTCTACAAGACACAAACCAGTTCTCGTCACCCTCTTTGCCGTCGGTTCGTAACAACTCACCTACATCAACACAAATCGACGGAGACACAAAGGATAACTTGTTTGACAAAAAAGGGGGGAGATTTCTCTCCTCTTGGTTCTCCTATTTATTAACGTGACACACGGAGACTCCCCTCTCCAGTGTCACGAAAGAAGGCAATCGATATACCTGTCCCGAACACTCCGTCCACTAAAAGTTCTGATCTACTAAATTAAGACAGAAATGACATAAAAAATTAACGAACTAGGTTTCCGTAAATACTAAAATTTTAGAATTTCCTTATTTGCATTTTCATCCACAATAAAAATCCACAATTTGTACATAATCGAGAAATTGTTCCTTCCTTCCCAAGTTTCAACAAAAGATCACCTCCTTGAGACCTTTCACCTTAAATTTCACTAAGAAGATTAAAAACTTAGAACCAATACCCTTTCAAGAGAAATCAATACCTAAACAATTACCTCATTAAATACGTGAGTCGTTTACACATAACTTACTTACGTATGTACCGTGTACCTGTACAATTTTGTACTTCAAAAGTATCTAACTTTCAGACACTTTATCAATCTATTTCGACCTGAATGGTATACCAGAAGGATGGAGGATCTTATATTCTGAATGACTATGTCCCTATTTATCGTCTTTGTCACCTTGTCGTAAAACTATGTATTATTATGTATGGTACGGTTTCTTGAAAAATCATTACCTCGACCTTTTTAACGAACAGGTATCCTTTTTTTTCTAAGAATGGAATTAGCCTATTGTTTCAGTTGAACTCTATCTTATTCGTAAATTTACAGTTTTCGTCTTTAAATTTAGAAGATCTTCTTTTGCAATTATGTTAGAACTAGAGCCCCATCCCTGAAACACTTGTTCTACTTCTTTTGTGAAAGGTATTTTATTTTCTAACTGTTTAAACTAAAAAAATTAATTCTTTTTCTGTAAAATTTTACTTTTCTATTTTCGATCCTCTTCTATACACATCCTGTGTATATCGCAAATTTCTCAATCGTAGTTCCCTAATATTTCTTGAAAACGTTTAGCCATTCTTCTACTCGTTGGGTTATCTATTTACCCGATTTGTATACTTCTCCCTAACGTACTTTTTATGTGTAAAGAACATTAGTCCTAGAAACATCGAGTCAGTCATTTCTTAAATGGACGTCACGTCCTCTGGGCCCAAGCTAGGGATCCAACCTTTCTAGGGGACCTCTTCCTTCTGAACTATCTGTACTCAAACTTCGGAGGGACAGGTAGTGGTTGAGAACCTCGAACGAGTTTGAGTATAGGTAACTCAGTAACTACGGTAGGTTGGTAGAGTAGGAGACAACAGGGAAGAGGAGGACGGAAGTTAGTAAGGATCGTAGTCCCAGAAAAGTTTACTCAGTCGAGAAGTGTATCCACCGGTTTCATGATCTCGAAGTCGAAGTCGTAGTCAGGAAGGTCATTTATAAGTCCTGACTAAAAGAAATCCTACTTGACCAACCTAGAGGAACAACAGGTTCCCTGAGAGTTCTCAGAAGAGGTTGTGGTGTTAAGTTTTCGTAGTTAAGAAGCCGTGAATCGAAAGAAATATCAGGTTGAGAGTGTAGACACGTACTGATGACCTTTTTGGTTTCGAAACTGATCTGCCCGGAAACAACCGTTTCATTACAGAGACGAAAACTTATACGATAGATCCAACCAGTATTGAAAGGAAGGTTCCTCGTTCGTAGAAAATTAAAGTACTGACGTTAGTGGTAGACGTCACTAAAACCTCGGGTTCCTTTCTTTCAGACAGTGAGAAAGGTAACAAAGGGATAGACAAACGGTACTTCACTACCCTAGTCTACGGTACTAGAATCAAAAGACTTACAACTCAAAACTTGGTCGCAAAAGTGAGAGGAGAAAGAGAAAGTAGTTCTCCGAGAAATCAAGAAGAAACGAAAGACGACATTTACACCGGAGTCTTAAAAGAACCGATAAAAAAAGAAAATAAAAATACCCATTCTAAGTCAGTCAAGTAGTCTATGCGGGAAGTTTTTTCATTTTTAGAAAGACCCTAAATTTTGGTAAAATGTAATTTAAATATTTACACCCCTATTAATCGTAGAAAAGTAATACCTTAAAAGAATAAATTATTATATATCACACATGAACACACATATAAGTAAATAACTTTAAAATATAAGGTGTCACTATTATTGTCACAGCTAACTGTAAATAACATATGACTGTGACAGGATTTAGGAACTACAACCAACAGAGAAATAGGAACAATATTGTTTACGAATTAATTCGTGTATCATTATGAGACGTCACTTCGTTTACTGTTAACAGAACCGTTAACCAAGTACCAATATTCTATTTATATGTTTCCATGAACCGTTGCCCAAGTACCAATATTCTATTTATATGTTTCTATCTTCTGAAAAGATTAAATATCGACGTAATGAGTTTTTAAGGTTGTACCAACTCTTGATACTTTATAAATTCAATTTGACTTGTTCTTTACATATTCTGGAGAGTCCTCTTCTCACCTACAGAACCGTTAACCAAGTACCAATATTCTATTTATATGTTTCTATGAACCGTTGTTCAAGTACCAATATTCTATTTATATGTTTCTATCTTCTGAAAAGATTAAATATCGACGTAATGAACTCTTAAGGTTGTACCAACTCTTGATACTTTATCAATTTGACTTGTTCTTTGCAAATTCTGGAGAGTCCTCTTCTCACCTACCAATTCTCGAACTCCCATGCTGAATTCAATCCGATCGACTCAAGTTTAGGGCCGACATGATGAATGATCGCCACACTGAAACCTGTTCAATGAATTGGAGAGACACAGTCAAACAGACATTTTATTCCTATTGATAACGGTCCAACGAAAAACAAATAGGTCTAATGGATGGAGGGGTCGTCACATACTTTCATGACAAAGAGACACAGGAGAGTCTTCGTCAGAATTTTTGTCTTCTTTCGTGTCTTTAGTGTTCTGGTCGGTAGTTTAGAATGTTTAGTCCTTACTCCGAGTCTTCCCTTATGACCGTACGAGTCCCGGTATATCCCTCTATCACTGTCTCAGTCTAGACCCTGGGTCTGAAAGACTGTGAGAGGATCATAAGAAAGATGACAACATTCCTAAACACTCAAGTTATTTATAAGATACTCGTAAATGATACACTCTTAAACCACGATCTACGATTCGTAGATACATGAATATATTAGGAATAGTGATTCTATTCATAAAAATAGAAGTAAAATATTGACTCCTTTGTCTCAAAGTATTGAAAGGGTTCTAGGGTTCTGACCTTTCGTAGTCCCGTCCTAACCTTGAGTCCAGTTGGAGGAAGGTGGGACAGAAATACGGTGTGGATTAAATACGGGTAACGTCTACAAACGAGAAAGGAGAGAAGTATTAAGGAGATTTATTGAGACCTCAACAAGTGTCAGGAGGAGGACAAAACTGATGGTCCGATTGGAGACGAAACACCTGTAACTGTTGGTGAAGTAACTCAATGGTCTCCTGAACGGAGTCAAAGGGTTGTTTAACCTCAAACAGGTCCTTCAGAGACTCTAAGAGTACCGTAAACCGTAAGGGGGACTTCCTTTGGAAGTGACATCGCTCTCGCGAAGGTTCGACTTCTCCGAGGCCCGGAGACTCGAGCAGAGACTGTTCTCCTTACCTTTGTAACGTCCGAGGGGAAATGTCAGGATACTCAAGGAGTTCCTCTTACTTTGATAGCGGGCGGACGTCCGGAACCAGTTCTCCTGACCCCACTCGGACCTCTTCCATTCTACAACATATACCCAGACTCGATTCCACAGTTTATTTCATATCCCATTCTTTCATGGGTCAAGTCCCGTCACGTATGGACACTTATCACTTTCCTACGAGACACACCTTCTGGGACCTAAACCGAAACCGTTTGTACTAGGGGGTACACTTACGATGAACTTAGATTTAGACCCATCGAAAAGTGAAACCTGTAGTTCCTCTTTGACGACAGTAAGAGATTTGCGACGTCGTCTCTCTGAATCTCCCTACTACCACCATCAGACTCAAACCCGGAGAAAGTCTAGGTAACGGTACACTTACAGTGTCGTTGGACCTCGTGTATCTCGTCCTTAACAACTGAATCTCTCGGACTCACAAAACGAATTCTAATTTACGGAGACACACCAACTGAACTTCAATCTTGGGCCAGGAGAACTTAAGATCAGGAGACGAGAAGGACCCCTACATACTCGAAAGGTAACGGACTGAAACTACTCTGACGAAAGACATCAACAAATGAGTAGAGAAGTGGGAGACGTAAGAGTGACAATATAGTGAAAGAATTTAATGTATATTTGTTTTATCCTATTAGTAAAACAACCCGAAAAAGAAAAAGAAAAAAAATCACGTCACACTTTACAGTAAAAGGACCAAACAATCATCGCGTCTATAATTTTTTCTTTTTATTACCGGTCAATTTCTTCTCGTCTCTTTATAAATCTCTCCAAATGTTCCAATTCTCTCTGGTTATTCCTTTTTAAAAATCCCTCTTTCCCTTGTATTTATACCCCCTCTTTTTCTCTACTTTCCTCTTACTCTCAGACTGGAACCACGAAATGTAATAGTAAAAGAACAACGGAAGGGTTTAAGGAAGAAAGGACTGGGAACTCTATTGATCACGAAAAAGAAGATTACGATAAAGAGACGGACATTATTCAAAGAGAGGTGAAAGTAACTCAACGACCTAAGGACGTTCACCTTGCGGGAGTAAATAGAGAAGAAGTACAGTGTTAAGGAAAGAAAAAAAGGGGGGGTAAAAAAGAGAAAACTTACTGAGAACACCCCTTTTTTCCTATTCAACGGAAAGAAACCCTATTTTCTTTTTGAGCCCACAAGAGTTGACAAAATAAAACAAAACAAAAACATCGACCTTCACGCACTTCTGGGGTCATCGTTATTCCTAGAGTTTCAAGTCACACTACTTCTTCTTGAGTCCTAAATGGTCGATTTGTAAGTCTAGGCCCTTCAAAAACGTTTAGCAAAGTGAGTCTACAAACGTCTAATACTCCACAAACAGTAAGTCGGGTCGGTCCTATTCCTTAGGACCAAATGGTTGTCTCTCGTCTACGTTTTAAAACTATTTCATTCATAATTATATCAGGACGACCCCTCCACCATTCTTTACTCATGTAAATTTCTACACTGACTTATACTCAAAAAGAAGGTATTTTGCACGACCTTTGTTCAAGAGCCAGGAAGACTACAACCATTTTACAAACCAACGAAATCTCGTCTCACGACCAATAACCGATAGTCCACTAAATGGAAGTCAGTCTCGAGAGAATCCGTTTCTACGTGTACGTCCAACTTGTAATCCTAAGACCCTTACAACTAACGGTGTCATCCAATGGACTCATTCAAATCCGGTTACACAGTTTCAACGTCCTATAAACTTTATATATTTAAAAAATTTTACTACTCCAAAACGCGAAACGAAAAATATTTCTGGACCCTTCGAAGTCTCTTGTTAATTGGATGACTTAGAGTACCCATATATCCGAACCAACTAACTCCGACTGTACTGGAGAAGGGAGAACTACTGTGAGACAAAGGAAAACCAGGGTGGTCCGTAGAAAAGACAGTCTAGTCGGACTCGGGATGGACGGAAAGGAGAGTTCTAAGAACCTCTGAGTCTACAAACGAAGAAAGTAACTGTTGTTTTAGTACACAGTACTGCTACTACTATTTCTAGGACACGAGGCCCACAAACTGAGGGCTCATCTGTTCTAGTCCGACAACTTACAAGCCTGTGGATGAGACGCGTGTAGGTACATGGTCTTCACATGGTGACACCTTCTTCGTTCACTCCGGAGGAACAACGATCGAAAGATCGGAGAACCTAATATAGTGATTGCACAGGAATAAGGATTTATACGGTCGAAGAAAGAGAACAAAAGACGAAAACGTATTCAACAAAGGTAACGGACGTTACGAAAGGAGACAGAAAAAACGGACCGTTTGAAAAAGAGTAGGAAATTGTGACACAGCCAATTCTTACTCAGGAGGACATTCATGATCTCTTAGATTAATCGTCGCGTAATTTATTTACCCCCAATAACAAGAGTTTAATAGTTCTTCCCGTCTTGACCACCACCAAACCGACGAGTCGTAACATTAGTCCTTTACTTTAAGATAGAAAAGTGAGGTTATAAGAATTGTACAACTGAAAAATAATATAAGTACGAATAACGGAGTAACAATGTTCTCCGGAAGATACAAGTTTAAGTCCCGTTTCCCCTTTCAACTACGGTCGACATAACAGGGAGAATATAGTCTTTCGTTTTCGAAAGGGTCTTTAAGGGTTGTTGAAGACAACAGAGTATTTTCGTATAATACACTGATGGCAATTCACGTTCCCTCCGATACTTTCACTCATAACTGGACCATATTACAATCGGGTTTGACATAACTCTAAGACAATCGTTCTTTCTTCCCCACTCACTCAATACCCATTCATTCGACGATTGTCTTTAGGTCGACTACAAAGAGAAGGAGACCTCGGAAGAGACTACGAGAGTCCGACTCAACTAAAGAAGCGATTCGAGACATCATGGAACAAGAACGGAGGGGAAATATTAGAGACAAGATTCCATAGTAATAGTCCCTCGTTAAATTCTAGACTCTGACATAAATGAGTAACAGACTGAGGATCAGGAGATTGTAACATGGACCTTGTATATCTACAATTTTCAACAAACGATGAACGTACCACCTCATGTGGAAAAACAAGTATCTCTAAGACAGACCTAGTCAAATTGATCTCTTATCAGAGTCGGACTCCACAGTTTGGATTCATCACACGAGTGAAGACACTCACTATAAATCACAGGAACATCGAACAACCATACAAAACAAACAAGTAAATGATTTACATTTATGAAGCACGGGTCACATACCATTCACGAGTGGTTCATAAATGATTTACTTACTTACTTCCACGGTTCGTAAAAAAATCCAAAACTTCTCTGTTCACCACTGACCGAAGGAGTTGCAATACGAACCAACGGAAGACTGAAATAGAAAGTCGAGTACGAGATCCGGAAAGTAATTCTACTATCAGGAGAACCGGTTCTGAACTCCTGTACAACGGGTACGTCCACCTCATGAGACTGTATCAGTAGAAACGGAGGATCTCGTGTAGGTCAAAGTCTAAGGTCTTGGGACGGATTCCAAAACCAGGACCCCTCGTTTCACTAGAGGATTTGGTAGTGAAATTTCGTCCTGAAGGGTTAGAAAAGTACAACACAATATGAACTTTTACTGTTATAAATATATACCGAAACTCTCGGGTCCAGATGGTGAATTCCGGTTCTTCGGAACTTAAACCCGGACGAACCAGTCCAACGTACAGGAGAGGGGTCCCTTGAGTGTAGGACTTCACAAGAGGTCCAGATGGGTAATGTCGACCAGTCCGACCAGGGGGTGTCTCGTCCCTAACGTACGGGTGTGTGCACACCGGAACCGTGACACACGTCTCGACCGGACGGACCCATACACAAAGACATCGGTTCTCACAGGTCTCGTCCTCGGACGAAAACATCTATCGAGACACCACAGTCTCCCGAAGGGTCCACCGCGATCACCATTTCTCGGACGGACGATTATGTCCACCGTATTTTCTACGTCCAAACTAGGGACACAGCCCTTCTAGGGGACCTCCTCCTTTACCGTTGGGTGAGGTTACAAGAACGGACCTCTTAGAGTACCTGTCTCCTCGGACTGTTCGATATCAGGTATCTCAGTGTTTCTCAGTCTGTGTTGACTTCGTTGAATTGCATTGTAACACCCCGATTTCCCTCCTCAGACAAATATGATCTCTGACTTTACTCTCCGACATCACTGAACTCTGGAAGATGGGTCTCCAACTGCGTCAGTCAAGAGTCGGGTAGACATTAGGTAAACAACTTATGGTTTATGACTATACTTAATGTGACCAGAGTAAACACCGGTCCTGTACTTAAGAACACCAGAACAATCTTACACCCCAAACCCTATACCTTTCTCTCGATTGATTGGGAATAAAGACACTGAGGAAAGTCTTTTTTCTCATAGTTTCTGGGAGGGGCGTTGATGTGTGAGACAAGGGTCCTCATTACGGTAACCATATAAGGACTCTATACATTAGGTTATTACGAATAACTCCCAAGAAGGACGACCGAAGTCTAAAGATCGGATCTCATCGAGTCGATGTAGTAGAGTAAGACGCACCTGTAGAGTCAAAGAACTTAGTCACACTAACCTTTTACCATTTTTGTATCGATGACCGCTGAAAAATCTCTAAGAAATTTTGCACTGTAAATCTCCCCTAGAACCTTTAAGAAAAAATTTCTTACTTCAAGGTGTTTAAAACCATAGAACACAAAAGGAAAAATAAATCGAGTTTTATGAAATAAAGGAAAAAACTAAAGGAAAAACTGAGGACCAAATAAATCTTTACACAATAAATCAAAATTCCATAATTACTAACAACAACCAGTGTCCTGAATTGAAACAGACTTAGTTCAATAAAGTCTAAATAACTCTGAACAAAATACCGGGTCTTAAACTATGTAAAAAATTTCATGACCTGAAATAAAAAGTAAGAATAGGTCTCTTTCGTTAACTCGACGCTGACCGTTTTTAACTAGTATGACGCTAAGTGGGGGTAAATGAACTGTACTTCTAACCTGTTCCCTTCATACTTGGTCCGAAGAAGGGATTCGATGTCAGACTGCACGAAAGGTGACCCGGTCGGTCGTTGTTCACTCAGTTGGGGACTCTAAGGGGTGTCACCATTATATCATAGACTTGGATCTGACAGTAAAGGTCTTCTGGAACTGAAGACATTTCGTTTACACCTCTTCTATGTTTGACAGGTCCAACAAGTGAACAAATTTGTTCCTTTGTCCACTGTCTCGTAGTAGTCGAGGACAGAGGTGACACGTTTAACCCTAACGAGGTACATAGTCCTGGACATTTTCCGGTCTGACGTCTACCCAACTTTAGACGTTTAGAGTATTGACCCGGGCGTGCCGTGGATCGATCGTGACATTCACCACCTCATCTCATTCACCACCAACTTTATTAACCTCAGACTGGACTTTGAGTCATTGAATCGTCTTAACAAAAAAGAAGCAATTGAAAACCTCTATTCAAATAGCTTCCGGTCCGTCTCTACTCACTTTTATCAAAACCTAGACATTCACTTCAAAGACATCTACAAAGTTCTCTCTCTTGCAGAACCAAGGAACCTTTCTATAGAGAAATAACGGGTCAGTGACTAGAAATTGGACGGGAATATAGTTCCAAACTCGATGGAGACCACGGAAGAACCATCGAAGGGTAACCAGGGATCTACAAAAATTCAAAAGAGGATATTCAACTGGAATGAAAGAATCGTCTTATAAGAATTAACAGACGAAACTAAGGCAGTCCACCTGTTTTTCCTTACGAGGACGGGTCACCTCCGCATTTCTGGCCGTCTTCGTCGTGTGTCTTGTGGACGCAAATCTGTTACTGGTCTCTCTCCATTCTGTGGAACTCTTACTATTCTTTGCTGGGACAATGGTACGACATGGGAGGAAGAGAAATGCAGGAACCAGAGACTAGACTAAGTTTGTAGGAAGGGTGTCCCTTCCCAATTATTACTCACTCAAGGACTATGGACTATACCCGGACCGAACACTGTTTAGATCCTACATGTCACCAAGTGTTCACCGTCGTCGGTGATTGGTGTACGTAGGAGAGGGACTCGGTCTGAACGTGAACACAAATCACTACCAGGGTCATGAACCTTCTTTCGGAAAGTGACAACAAAGTCATCAGTGAGCACGTACTATGAGTGAGAGAGGGTCCACATCCCTCCCACCATCCCCACTGTCCTTGTAATCCTCCATTCTAAGATGTTGAACCTTTTTAATGAAACTTTTAAGAACTCCGAAAACACACACAGACCATACTATCTTTAATTAAACAATCTCACTCTACCTCCTGTTCGACTTGAACCCAATTACGAGACTTAGAGACTTGTACCCCTCCTCTTCGGAAAAAATGGACAAAGAAAAGAAGTAGAATTAAATTTTCTCCATTAGAACTGAAAAAAGAGTCTCCTCGGTTCCCTTATAAAAATAGTCCACGGACCCCTAACTCCTAAGAAGTCAACTGGACTCAGGAGTAACGAACATTCGTCTCAAAGAGTCGTGACGATATTGAACAAGGGACATTTCAAAGATCAATATTTGGAGTTCAACGTCTGGGACGGAATGACTCAACGTCACTTCAACACTTTTACCTCGAATTCGAAGTCTTTGGATAAAGTCGTTGAAGAGAAATTCTTTTCTGGGACGTCAAACGTAAAATATGTTTCAGTTCGTATAATATGTTTTATTTCGTATAATAAAAGTATACACAGATCGTGGAGGCACCTACCCTTTTATAAAACGAAAACGACAAAAAATTCACTTATTTAATTTTAACGTTTCATACCAGTACTTAAAAGTTAACGACCAAATATCCCATGTCAACGTGAATCACAAAAACACTCCTACCGTATTACCCACATCCCAGACCCACAATAAAAATTTCAAGAGGAGATCCAGAAGATGGATGGGAGGTATTATAAAGAAAGTCGTCCCAAATAACTCGTGCAAAAGAACCAGTTTTAATGATATCATTTGTGAAACTTTATATTTTTATTGTTCCTCTATCGGAACAGGAGTCCCTTACGGTCAAATAATTCCCCCGTTTCCATCCATACGTTGACAGAAATCATCTTCTCAAAAAACTTTCTCGACATACCCTCCGTACGGTCACAAACTAATGACTAATCTCTTTTATCTCAAGGTAAGACAGACCCTATTAGAGTGTGTTCTGACGAATCTCCTTGATCGTAGACAAAATCAGAATTCCTACTATCCTAACAATCCTTGTCTCTACTCGTAACGTTCATCTCCTCTACCGTCCTGGGTTTCACACCACCACCTAACACATTTCCTCTGACACCCGTCTTATAAAACCTTCGTTCTCCATGACCTCCTTCGATCGTTCAATCTTTCGTCTATCGTCATCACGTCCACTATCAGTAACTTCGGATTAGAACTCCCAACTATCAGCCCCGTCTTCCTCCCCGGTCTTTGATCTTACCTGTCTTAACATGAAGACTTTATTTGTACCCGTTCTTTCTTCAACCCATGTTTACAACCAACACTTTGCCCCCATGGCTCTTCCACAGTCGCATGTCAAATAACGTAACTACACCCAAGACACAATTTTGTGTCGTACACCCCTTAGTGGTCGTTTAATATCTTTTCGTCTTTTACGTCAACAAAACTCACACGTGTGTACGTTCTCATGAAGTACGCTCTACGGCCTGACCCACTTAGTGTTCGACCTTAGTTCTAACGGTCCTCTTTATAGTCGTTGGAGTCTATACGTTTACTATGATGATATTACCGTCGTTCACTTCTCCGTGATTTCTCGAAGAACTACTTTCACTTTCTCCTCTCACTTTTTCGACCGAATTTTGAGTTGTAAATTTTTTGATTCTAGTACCATAGACCAGGATAGTGAAATACCGTTTATCTACCCCTTTTTCACCTTCGTCACTGTCTAAAATAAAAGAACCCGAGGGTTTAGTGACGTCTACCACTAACATCGGTACTTTAATTTTCTACGACTGAGGAACCTTCTTTTCGATACTGTTTGGATCTATCGTATAATTTTTAGTCTCTGTAGTGAAACGGTTGTTTCCAGACAGATCAGTTTCGACACCAAAAAGGTCATCATCACATGCTTACACTCACAACCTGGTATTCCTTCCGACTCACAACTTCTTAAGTACGAAAGTTTACCACCACGACCTCGTCTGAGAACTCTCAGGGAACCTGTCGATCCTCTAGTCTGGTCAGTTAGGATTTCCTTCAGTCGGGACTTATAAGTAACCTTCCTGAGTACGACTTCGAGGTGACGAAACTGGTGAACTACGCTTTTCACCTGAGTAATCTTTTCTGGGACTACGACCCTTTCTAATTTCCATTTTCCATTTCCTCACCGTCTACTACTCTACTAATCGCAGTGACTGAGTTACCCATACTTAGACTCGTTTGAGGTCCTCTATCACTTCTTGTCCCCTCGAACCGCACGACGTCAGGTGCCCCAGTGTTTTTCAGACTCTGTTGAAATGTTGTCAAATCGTTTCTACCTATAGAAACTATACTCGTCTCCCTAATTTAAGGAGGGTTGAACCACCCCTTTTACTAAAAAGAGACTCTAATATCAACCAAACAGGTGTGTGCTCAAATGTATGCACAACGTCGACACACAAAAAATGGAAAACATAGTAATTTCGGTTCTATTAAGGTCGTGAGTTCCTCACGAAATGGAGTCTTTTTCTTAATTAAGTGGGACAAGAGAATCAAAAGGGATTCTATGTTCACAACGAAAAGTTTGAAACAGGACTCGGACTCTTACTCCGTCATTCTATCACGTCCCACCATCACGGGAGAAGTCCGTGGGTAGACATGACCAACGGACACTAAACATACGTACCCGTGTTTCAGAAACTAAAAAGGAAAACGAAATCTTCATGTAGGTCCTTCGGTCCTTATACCCGTCGTGGTAGGCGGTCGGGTTTGACAGGTTGGAGAGGGGCAGTCACTAACGGGTCTGGTTGACCTTCAAACACCTTCCAGACGACTTCCTTACGGCGTTGTTCCACTCGACACCTGAGAAGACTTACACATAAAAGGAACCGTCGGTTCCGCTCTGGTTCCGATTCGAGACTGGTAAGAAGAGAACTAAAAATTTTATAACAATTATATTATAACTCTATCATGATCACAATTCCAGGACAATTACATTGTAACTAACTCTCGTTCGTATCAAACGAACTATTTTTAAATTATACATAAGAAATTTTGACTCTCTGTCACCATCAAAAATTAAAATCTGTAGAACACAATGAATTTTAGTAATCAAAATTACATCAATTTAACAGTTGTCTAAGTAAAATGTGTATACGTCTATAAAAACGGAGAGATTAAATGACTATTGCGACTAGAGTACACAGATGTTTGTTTTCTTAAGTGACTCACGGATGACACACAGTCTGGTTTCATACAATAAGTCAAACAAACGACAACCGTACAAAAAACGGTAAGATGTTCTTATCATTAAAAAAATTTCCATGAAATAACTCTACATTAACTATATATTTTTTACTGTGTGTAAATACATATGCAGAACTAGTAAAAAATCAAAACCTCCATAGATATCCACTAAATTTTTAATTTTTTTTTAAAAAATTACCTCTTATTAACGAAATGTTATAACCAAAGACGGTATATCGTTGTGTATAACCGGTATCGATATGTATATAGGTATACGTATGTGACCACTATGGCGATCGTGTTAGTCCTACAGACAGTGAAGGTTTTTAAAGGAATATAAGAAAACGTCAAAAAAAACACACACACGAATGCGTCGTACTCTAAATAGTGGAATTGTATAAAATTTAACGTGTTGCCTAGACAAATCACACCTACTTAAAGTGTCTGTATTTCAACTTACTTTTTCTTTTCTTTTATTTGATGTAACAATTAGTAAAGGAACAAAAAGACATCAAAATAACATGTTCAGTCCTGTCACTAGTGAAGATCACCCTTCCACTAACCTCTTCCGTGCATCCCAAGAAGTTTCCATATCTACCCGTAATAACAAAAAGAATTGGAATCCAGTTCAATCAAATTATCATATGTGAGTGTCTTTGTGTATATACACATACATATACTCTATATAAAGTGTTATTTTTACAATTTTTATCATCGTGACCTTTTCTTTATACGGTTTCACAATTCTCAACAACGAAGACGTTCCGTCTCATACCCCACTAAAAAAGGAACGAATCTAAAAATATACAGTGTGTAATATTGTGTTAATTTAGAAGGAATTCTTGAACCTAAGTTATAAGTTCGTCGAAATCTAAGTTCCTGGTCTAGACGATGATGAATTTTATTATAGAAGAATGTCTCGATAAACCGAATTGACTCTATTACAATATGAATCATGTCACGGACCGTGTATCATTACTTTGGATGTTAATAGTAATATGTCGTACCAAAAACAAAATGTCACTCGTGTACTTTTAAAAAAATGGATTTTCATTTAATGAAGAATTGAAAAATAGGGGAACCGTCGATGAAGTCTATATAAAGATCCTAATTTACGAAAATTTCTAAACAAATTTTCCAGTCAATCCGTTACTCTTAGTCTCTTACAGACTCTACTCGTACTGGTGTCCCAAAATAAGTTGAGAAAAGTAGAGTATTCATTCTTTTGACTTAGGACTCACTACTTTAGTGTACAGGTGCCAGTCACTAAAGACACAAAAATAGAAGAAATTTCTTCCGTGAAATGATATATTGGACTGGCTATACCACTTTTCATTTATGTGAGAAATGGACACCCAGAAGGAGAGTCGGGTTGTCTACATGGACCGTCCACCCGTGTTCGGACAGATCAACTTACCCTAGACCGATTACACCCACAGATTAGAATGGCTGACTAAAGAATATCTGGTTCTCCTACGACCACCTCTTCTACCCCGCTCTCCGACACCTTGATCCTGTACCCCTTCACTTATAGTGCCCCCACCTTCTCTTGTGGAACTAACGGTCAGAAACACTGGATGACCTTTCCTAAACCTCAGTACCCGATGTCCACTTTGTCCATTACTTCAGACCGGAGAGGGAAAACTCGTCTGACAGAAGGACAAAAACGTATGATCAAAGGGGTGAAAAGGTCGACCGACCGAAACTTCTTACCGTGCACCACGAACACCTCACTCTGAACCTTAACTAAAAAAAATCCATGTCTTTTAACATGTGGATTATTCACACTTAAAATACCATTATACTTAATACAGAGTTTCAACAAAAAAAAAAAGTTAAGTTTATCCTAGTAGGACATGTATTATAAAACCTTGAACAAAAAAGAACGGAGTCTTACAGAAGAGGTACAAGAATTGATTAAATCCACTGTCATATTCTCGACTCTGATATTTAGTCTATCAGGACCCAAATTAAGGATGAAAGTCAGACACTTTGACTCGTGCCATGGATCGAAGACATTGTAAGAGAAAGGAGCACAGGTACTACCTTAACATTTTCTTGTATGGAGGTATCCTGAGAATACTTTTAAACTTTTCTATTAAACTCACTTCGTGATTCAAGTCTCGGACAATATTGACCCTCCAAGAGATTTTTACAAACACCGATAAGAAGAAGATTTTCAAGTCAAAATTACTGACAAAAGCGACATATGTACACGTCATGAATTTAGTTAGGAAATAATAACCAATAGATTCAATAAAGACTAAATAGTCATAATTCTTGTCGTGACACTAATATTCGAAATTTTTTACAATCATTAATACATAGTGTAGGGATTTTACAACTCTCAAAACATCATCTCGTCGTTGTGACGACGACGACGACGACGATTCAGCGAAGTCAGCACAGGCTAAGACACGCTGGGGTCTCTGCCGTCGGGTGGTCCGAGGGGGCAGGGACCCTAAGAGGTCCGTTCTTCTGACCTCACCCAACGGTAAAGGAAGAGGTTCCGTACTTTCACTTTCACTTCAGCGAGTCAGTACAGGCTGAAAAACGCTGGGGTACCTGACATCGGATGGTCCGAGGAGGCGGGTACCCTAAAAGGTCCGTTCTCATGACGTCACCCAACGGTAACGGAAGAGGACTCGTCGTTGTGATATCCGTAACTTTAGTCTTTCTGGACCAAAAATTAGGATCGAGGAGAACTATTGAAATTCACTGAACGTTAAAGACTCAAAGCAGAAGGAATAGATATGATGTCTCAATTATTTTGGAACGAAAGTCCCAACAATACTATTAATCTATACCAATTTTTTTTTTCATGGACCGTACACCATCCATACGTTGTATATTATTGAGAATGATACGGTCCAAGATACACTACCTAAATACAAAGAAAGGAAAAGAGACATTATTTAATCATCTGATATAGACTAGTAAAATAGTAAAGAAAATTCAAATCGTTCGGACCAATATCAACTCGGGAAAGTCAAAAATTCACTTTATATACGAGGGGGGGCGGGGTGGGGGGTTTGAAGAATAAGAGGTATTTTCAGAAATCCCTTAATCAATAATTTTTTATCATTATGGTATAGTAGTGTCCACAGAATTTGAACAGGAGACTCCGAAACGTTGGTATAGGAAATCCTTAAGGGTGTCGGACCCCTTAAAACAAACCTCGGGTAAACGAGGGGGGGAGTCAGACCTATCTGTCTCCAATGAATGACCACTCTTTGGTCATGTCTTATCACCCTTGAAAAGTCAACTCGAAGGTAAAACAAGACTCAAGACTAAAGCCTCGAGATTTACACTTCGTGACTGTCACAGTGTCTCCTTAACTTCTAGGCACGGAAGACCGTCCCTGTGTACAAGTCGACCCTAACTTATGGATGTCGAACAAGAGGAATCCGGAGGTAAAACAATTGGAAGCAAATCTGGTGAAAAGAGAGGACTACTCTTCAAGAAGTCAATACAAAGTCAGGTCCCTAATATTGGACCGAGGGACCAGGGGAGTTATCACATGGGTTGACACTGGTTTAAGTGAGAGTTTCTCACTAGCAGAGTCAGGGGAGACCCCCGTGGAACAACTTGTTGATGAATGGACGAATCTTTCAGTTTCTCTTGTGTTTGGTGTCACAAACGACGATCAGAGTCAAACAATGGTCGACGGACGGACTTTCCGACGGTTGTAGTCCAGGAATATTCTTGGACACAATTGGAGTGGTGAGAGAAACCGAAGACCACTGTAAAAGGTTCCTATACCTGAAGGAAATCATATAAAAAGACTCCAAACCAAAAAAGTATGACTAAATCATTGACGACGGTAAAGTCCTGACTAGTAACTTTTCCCTAACAAAGAGTAGAAAGTACGCACACTGTAAGAACCTCTTAGACCACGATATATAACAAACCGGTGTAAGGGTTTACCCATCAACCCGATATAACTTAGAACTTCGGGGTCAGTCGGAGAAACGTTAGTGACTCGCGGACCCACAGGACCGTGACACCGACCTCAACGAGAACGGAAATCGGGGAACCGTAGTAATGTACACTCCTGAGACCACTGGTCGACGTAAAGACACAGTGTAGGTCTGTCAACACAATTTCCTCCGACGGAGGACTCAGACGAATCTAAATCCCCTATGTCACTACGTATTCCGTCAGAGACGAAAAAGTCCTCAATTATCACCAAAACCATTTACCTACCTATATACCCAAAGATCTTCAATTTAATTGATTTAGTTTCTGGTACTTATAAAACTCGAGAGTATAACAGAAAATGAAATATCAGAATTATTTGGTCGAGCATTGTCATATTCTTAACATTCAGAGTAACTAAAACAACTTGTAGACAAAAGAGTTTGTAAAGTATAAAGTCACTTAAATTTTTTACCAGAAAAGATCAACACACAAAAAATTTTTTGACGGTAATTCCAACAACCCAAAATTCAACCAATTTAGAACATCCTTTAGGTTTGGATGTCTTTCAAGTACAGTTGTCGAACGACTAGACATCTACCCCCCAAAAAGGGTAAGTTTACGCACCAAGGTGTGGGCGGGGGGGGGGGGGGTTAGTCCAGTTAACCACCTATTTTTATTTTGTCTAGGAGGTATAAGAGTACCCTTTTTAGAACTCTGAATTAAGGGGTTTAAGTAAGGGTTTATATTTTAAAAGAAGTCTTTTATGTCGAAGTCTTCGATTTACGAGAGAAGGTCTTCGAGGTAAACATATCGTAGTAATAATTGTCATTACCAAGATTATAATCGACATGAATTTGAACGTAGTGTTATGAATGATCAATATACTAGAAAATGTTCAATGAATCAACTAAGAGTCAAACAAGAAAAGATTTCTTTTACTCCTATTTACATGGATGTAATATCCTAACAACCTTCGTAATTTATTTTATAACATAAAATTTGAAAATTGTATCACGAATCAAGTATCTTTTACAGTTCTGTACCATCAAAGACAGTAATAATGAGAACATTTTATATCTTGATTTAGTGAACATTTTACTGGTATTATTTAGGATTAGGATGATAATTTTAATATGATGTAAATATAATATAGACGATACACTCTTATAAATAGTACTTAGACTTCATTTTCAAAATTAGGACATTGTTCAATTGTATCTCTGTTCCCAGAGATACATGTCTTCCTACTGATCTGATTCCTATGTTTCGTCAACGATCCACCGGTCGACCCGAGTGAATGAAATATCCGTTTAACGAGGGAATTGTAGTCCGAACTTTTACAAAAGGTCTAAATACAGAACCATTTTACGTTTTACCTTTTCATCCTTCAGTTCTTTGTGGAGCTCATTGTCCGTTTAAACCGGAACCTCATGCCTTACTTCGTCCCGTTTCCGATTGTCTCAAAACGGTTCTCTTACGTGACCAGTATCGTTTGTGGGAGAAGGTTGTTGTGATCTCTTCTGAGATGTGTACCTGTAGTAGTCTACCAGTTGTGACTTTAGTCTAACTAATATAAGAACCGTCGGTTTCTACCTCTTCGAGATATGTCAGTCGTTTTTGTTCTGGTCCTAGACTGACACCGAGTCTAGTACTTGAGGAATAACGGTTTAAGGTTGAATTTAACTACTTTCATCCCTTTTGGTGATCTGGTAAGTCCATACTGAATTTAGGGAATCCTAATATGTCACCTTCACTGTTTATCTAAATTCCCTGAGCTAGACTATCTCACGGACTACTTGATACCGGTCTCCAAACACTGTAATATGTCCTCTTGTCCTTAGTTCTGGTAGGGGTTCTTTTTCTTTACGTTTTTTCGTTTTACCGCCAGACTCCTCTGGAATGTTTATCGACACTGTTCTTCTCTTAACTTTTCGTTACCTCTTTTCCTTTCTATATGGGTAAACTTACGTCTCAAGGTTTCTTATCCTTCCTCTCTCTGCTTCGGAAGGAGTCACTAGTCACGTTTCTTTATCTCCTTTCGTTGCCTTACCCTTTCTGATCTCTAGAGAAGTTCTTTTAATCTCTATGGTCTCCTTGTAAAGTACGTTTCTACCCGTGTTATTTCCCGTCTTTACCATACCAGGATTGTCTTCGTCTTCTACAATTCTTCTCCACCGTTCTTATATGTCTTCTTGACAGGTTTTTTCTAGAAGTGCTGGGTCTATTAGTGCTACCACACTAGTGAATGGATCTCGGTCTGTAGGACATTACACTTCAGTCCACCCGGAATCCTTCATAGTGATGCTTGTTCTACTTCGACACTTCACGACGTGAGTTATACGGTCGTTTAAACTTTTTGTGTCGTCACAGGTGTCCTGAATTTTTCCAGTCAAAAGTAAGGTCAGGGGTTTTTACCGTTACGGTTTCTTACGAGTTTGATGGTATGTTACCGTGAGTAGAGCGTCGGATGAATGCTTTACGAGTTTTAAGAGGTTCGGTCCGAAGTTGTTATGCACTTGATACTTGAAGGTCTACAAGTTCGACCAAAATCTTTTCCGTCTCCTTGGTCTCTAGTTTAACGGTTGTAGACGACCTAGTAGTTTTTTTGTTCTCTCAAGGTCTTTTTGTAGATAAAGACGAAATAAACTGATACGGTTTCGAAAGCTGGTGTTTGACACCTTTTAAGAAGTCCTCTACCCTTATGGTCTGGCAGACTGGACGGAGAACTCTTTGGACATACGTCCAGTCCTTCGTCGTCAATCTTGACTTGTACCTTGTTGTCTGACCAAGGTTTATTCCTTTCCTTATGCAGTTCCGACATATAACAGTGGGACAAATAAATTGATTATACGTCTTCATGTAGTACTCTTTGCGACCCGACTTACTTCGTGTTCGACCTTAGTTCTAACGACCCTCTTTATAGTTATTGGAGTCTATACGTCTACTATGGTGAGAATGTCGTCTTTCATTTCTTCTTGATTTCTCGGAGAACTACCTTCTCTTTCTCCTCTCACTTTTTCAACCGAATTTCGAGTTGTAAGTCTTTTGATTCTAGTATCGTAGACCAGGGTAGTGAAGTAACGTTTATCTACCTCTTTGTCACCTTTGTCACCGTCTGCAATAAAAAACCCCGAGCTCTTAGTGACGTCTACCACTGACGTCGGTACTTTAATTTTCTGTGAATGAGGAACCTTCCTTTCAATACTGGTTGGATCTGTCGTACGATTTTTCGTCTCTGTGATGAAACGATTGTTTCCAGGCAGATCAGTTTCGAAACCAAAAAGGTCATCAGTACATACCTACACTCTCAACCTGATATTTCTTTCGACTCACGGCTTCTTAACTATGAAAACTTAACACTACAACCTCTTCTGAGAACTCTCTGGGAGCCTGTCGTCTTTCTAGTTTAGACAGTTAGGATTTTCTTTAGTTGGAACTTATAAGTAACCTTCCTGATTACGACTTCGACTCCGTGGTTATGAAACCGGTGGACTACGTTTCTTGACTGAGTGACCTTTTCTGGGACTACGACCCTTTCTAACTCCCGTCCTCCTCTCTCCCTGTTGTCTCCTACTCTACCAACCTACCGTAGTGACTGAACTACCTGTAATCAAACTTATTTGAGACCCTCAACAACTATCTGTCCCTCCGGACCACACGACGTCAAGTACCCCAGCGTTTCTCAGCCTGTACTGATCACCGACTTGACTTGACTTTTACTGTTTGATGATGTACAGAGGTTGTCAAATTCGACGTCGAAAATGTAAAAGTTCACGGTTCCAAGACGACACAACTGTCATCATATAGAATCTATACATCAATTCATGGTCGACGGAGAAGACGTCCGAAGAAGTTTTATAGAAGGTGTCATTTACGAGTAGGAACACTACTACATGAGAGGGATCCGACGTCTCCCGTCCTTACGAAAATTGATAAAATCCTTTAAACCCTCGACAATATCTTGGAACATCCGACCCATAGACAAGGAGACGTTTTCGGTAGTACGTGATGGGTTCGACTGAAAGTTGGTTATCTGGTAAATCTCTAACTATCCAATAAACGAAAAAAGAAAGAATAGGTGACCAGGTAAGAGTCCGAGAAAAAAACTGGTACAGGAAGGATAAGGGTCACCCCCTGGTAAAGAAAAAAGACAAGGGAAGGTAAGAAACATAAAGAGGAATTAAAATCCATCCCCTATATACGTAGACCCGTATATAACTCTATTTTTTATCCTGTCTATGAAAAATCGTTTTCGGGTGTAGACATACAAGTTTAATAGAGACTGAAACGAGTGATCTACTGAATGGGAATCTTTAGATTTGACTATCTACAAAGAGGGAACGTAACCAAGGTCCCCTTTAGTCGGAACACCAGGGTGGACAACGTAATAGTCCTTTTGGCCGTCTCTTTTGAGTGTAGTCCTTCGGAGTCATGGAGTCCATTCTACCAGAATCGTGGTAACCCGTTCGAGGGAGGTGAGTGAAAGGGTAAGGGGTGACTTCACTAGGAGAAATCGTCTGACAAGGTACAGTTACTTCGGAAGTGATACATCACAAATTCGGTGTCCCGAGAGACCTGGTGTCTCGTACGGTTCCGGCACCCCAAACGAAAATAATACACAAAGATATGTGAAAATTACTCACTCTATCTTCTAAATATAGTCGTTCTCCGGTGGGAATCTTATTTAAACCTAAAATTTACTTAAACCTAACTGTGACTACAGGACACAAACCTCGTTCACAAAAGTCTGAGAAAATAAAGAGACTCTACTCGCAACTCTACTAAAGGGTAGTTAATTCTCTCGGACAAACAGTCACAGGACGGAACCTTGAAGAGTTTCAGGTCCGGACCACACGTACTAGGGAACTTCAACGAAAGACAAAGATAAAATTTTTTATAGTTTCAACCGTTCCTGGGGTCTTTAGTAGATCAGGTCAGGGGAATAAAATGTTCTCTGTCTTTGACCCTAGGTCTCTCCTTGACTTAAATGAATTCTAGTATGTCACTTAACTATCTTCTCCAGTCTAGTCCTCAGTCCGGAGAACAGAGGACCAGACGACAAGAAATATTGGAGCACGTCACAGAAAAGATCCTGACAGAGGGAAGAAGGAAAAAGAAGAACCGTCGTAGAGGAGAAGTATGGTAGGGAGTAAGAGGAGAGAGACGGTCCCTCAAACAAATGAAAAGAATTTACAAGAACAGGATTACCATTTTTAGTCAAATTCACTTCCACTTTTCCATCAGTAGTTGAGTCACAAATAACAGAAACGGGAACTTTATCAACTAGAGTTGTTCGTCAGTGACGTGCACCCCTTTTATAGTTATCAAACGTTTTTTAGTCTAAGTTTTCGAGGGACTCATTGGAGTATTCCTCAAAAACTCAGGTGAGAGACCCATACTCTTGTTTTAGAAGAATCCTTTCGGTACCTTCAATAACGGTTCCCTATTTCACATCGGTGTTTCAGAGTCGTCGACTTACTACTCCTATGATTAAAATTTGTAACCCGGTCTGTACCCCTATATGTCCTTAACACAGATCTTCAGGATTCGTAAGGAATGTGTAGGGGAACCAGAAAAACATCAGGTAAAACTCCGTCCTCATCCTGTACTCATATCGAGACTCGCCTTGGTGACGAAGGTTCCTAATACTACTCTTGTACAACCTAATCCTCGGTCTCCTAGACACAAGGAAGGTCAGGGTTGAAGCGACGAACGACTGACCCCCGTTTCGTCGAGTGGAGAGACTTAAAATCAAAAGAGGAGACACTATGACAGGTACCGATAGAATATTCAACAATCTCTTAATTCAAATGTCGTACGTATTTTCATATTTTAGACCATGGACTATCCATGAATTACAAGTACTTTACTAACTAATTTCACAAAAGTTTCATTGGTCGAAAAAAAGACATCTTTAAACACTAAACTCTATTTTTCTCATGAATCGATAAAGCCATCAGTCTAGAGAAACCTAAATTCGTTGAAAAAAAAAGGATCCTTATAAAGAACTAAGTCTTGCCTCCTTCAGACTACGGTCGAGGCAGTACAGAGGGGACTCTTAGAGGGAGTAAGTCCTATACTCCAGTCAGACCCGAGTAAACACTAATCGGTGAGTTTAAGACAAAAGTCAACGACGAATCCTCAGGTGAAATTTATCGTCTCAGAGTCACTGGACCCGAAGATGTCGGAGAGTAAATTGGTCCTTCGGAGGAGTAACCAGGACACAAAGTACTACGTAAACATCTCGACTTGTTCGTCAACACAAAGGTATCTAAAAACCTCTTAATATAGTCCCACAAAGTTCCGCATTCTCGAGACCCCAATCGGAACGAAAAACTTTCGACATCACAGAAGGAGTGGTTGAGGGATTTAATACCACTCGGATAGGAAGTTTCGAAATACCTTCGAGTCCTAAAACTCTTGTTCTCTCTACCTCAGAGAGTCCTGTCCCATCCTGACGGAGTGGTCCGAAGGAAACCGTAATATCCCCTCCACAACCATCACTCAAGTAAAGGGTGGGGTGGGAGGTGAAGCGAAAGGGGTAAACAGGAAGTCCGTGTAGGTCTTGTAACCTCTTTAGTTCTGACTACACCCTTTTCGGTCTCGTACCCACGCAGACAGGTACCTTTTTTTCAATGAAAGGTCTGTGGACTTCGTCGAAGAGAGTCTGGTACTCGAGTGGTTCATTCCGGTAAGGTGAACCTCATATTGGTCGAGGACTCTCACCACCCTCCCTAACCTTTGGGTACCCTTTCCTCTCATACACCACATAGTAATGACGACTTAAGTCGATTTGAGTTCAACGTACCCTTCCAAAACGTCGGAAAGAAGAAGAAGAAATAAGGAAAGACACATCTTGTGATAACACATGATGTGACGTTTTATACAAAAGACAAAAGGACAACAACTTATTGTTGAGAAAACCGTCACGAGTCGTGTCGTACGAACAAAATCATCCTTGTAAGTCTGTATTCGTCAGCTGACCCACGAGAGACTTGACTCAAGACTTCCGGACCTAAGAAGTCTGATTCGGTGTTGGTGATGTCCTTCGGGACCAGGAGGGAAAACCGACAACCAAGGAAAATACCCTGGAGGACACCAGATAAGACCGAGGAAGTCGGCGACCAGTCGGTCACTCGAGAACAACTCAAGATGGAACCCAGTCAAGGGTATTTCTTCTACCCTCCTGAAAAGAACAAACCCACTAAAAACACTACGTCGTAAAGAAGAAGAGGAAGAAATAGACATCTTCTATTAAGATAATAATAGACAATAGATAAGAAGGATAGAAGAGTTGGACGTAGAGAGTGGAGGGGTTTATCGAAAGAACGTCTCCATCACTCTTCTTACCTTAGGAGTAACTCATGGAGTCTCAAAACCCCTAGGAGGTTTTGAAACACCGTGAGTTTACTGGACGTATGAAGGACCCGTATCCTACAAAATAACCAGAGAGAAAACAGAAGTCCCCCTTTCCTAACCTCTTAATTTTTCTTTGAAGATTATATAGGCGAATGATAAAAACAAGAGAGGACTCGGATCCCGATCGGGTTTCATCGATTCAAGAGCGAAAAGGAGCGAGGATCTTGACGATTGGGATGTCGAGAGAAGAGAACTATAATACAAACGCAAGTAAGACATGGGTCCAATGATCTCGTCCTCCCTCTTCCGCCGACAGGGGGAAGAGACTAATGGTAGAGAGTCAGAAGAGGATATACATTATGAAAACTAAGAAAGTAGTAGTCGTTTAGATAACCCCTAAAAAGAAAAACGGTAAAGGAACTCGTAGAAAATTACCATAGGAAATAATACACTGAACGAACAACTATTATTTCGTCTCTTCGTCTGGAACTACTATTTCGTCTCTTCGTCTTTAAAACACATTCACTTAACTAATTTTGACATCTTAGACAAAAATAAATTTCACTTTGACACTAAAAAAATTTCTGAAATAACATACAAATTTGGTGTTGTTCTCCGATCAAAGTTTTCGAACTATCCAATCCCTCGAGTAAAACTCTCCAATACTTTATCGTCAAGAATTTCACGAACTTAAACTAAGGGAAATTCCTACTTTTCCATATCCTTATTTTAAACTTCTAACCCTCTGTTGATTTTCTTTTGTTTACTTGTAAATTCGGACCTCAAACCTTCCCTCAGTCAACGTATGGTCACAGACCTCCGGTCAACACACAGGATCTTTTTAGACACCGACACACCCGTGACCCCAGACTGTCCTGTCCTCTCTAAGGACACCCCACCACACCCGTAACAGACAATCCTCTACCGACGTCCAACCGTCCTCCTGTCCCATGTGTCCATCAACTTTCCCCCGGGTCAGGTCCTTGAAATACTATCTCAGGTCCCGTCATCTACCCAGATCCCGGACATTTGAATTTCCAACTCCGTCCTCGTCTGTCCCGGGTCTGGAACCACTCCTCCGATTAAAACAAAAAAAAAAAAACTTGACACCGGGACAATCTCCTGCTGTCGAGTCTTAAGTAAATGATGTGTCATTGAAGAGTGTACTATAAGACTGGGGACACGATGAAGTCACTGATCTTTTACTCCTCTCAAAACGACGGTGTCTGACGTAAAACCCACCCCATATCCCTCTCTCTTTCTATGAAGTAGTTTTGGATGGATGAGGAGGTAGGATGGGGAGAGTAGAAAGAACAGTCAAACGAATGTCGAGGTCGGTGAAATCTGGGGAGTATGAAGAGTCCTACACAATTCGAGAAAGTTCCGGATCAGTGTCCAAAAGAAACGACCTCAGACGGGTCTGTGGGGTCGCTGGACCAGGTAAGGAGGGGTCCGTGGGTATCGTAAACAATGTCATGAACAAGTAAGGAAAAAAAAAATTTGGTGTCCACCCCACATAATAGTAATAGTAATAAACAAACGGTGAATAATTTTAAACGAAAGAGACGTCGTTTTCTCTGTCTCTACCTATCTTGTCTGAATACCTGAGATACCCTTTCCCGCTCTCACCCTACTAAACCCTCTTACCGTAACTTTGTAACTTTACCATATTATAGTATACACTTTACTTAGCGGTCAGGTCCAAGCTACGTACTATGTCCTACGAGCCCCGACCACGTGACCCTACTGGGTCTCCCTACCATACCCCTTCCTCTACCCTCCCCCAAGTCCTACCCCTTGTGTACATGTGGACACCGTCTAAGTACAACTATATACCGTTTTGGTTATGTTATAACATTTCATTAATCGGAGGTTAATTTTATTTATTTATATAATTTCATATTTAATTTTTTATTTTCTCTTTGACTACAACCCTTTCTACCTTCCATTTTCCTCTTCCCCACTCTCTCAGTTAAGGATCCGCCCAACTATTCTTCAGGTCCCATGACCTCCTCCTCTTTCCCCAGACACCGAGAGTTTCGTCTCTACCCCAGACTTTAAGAGTCCCTCTTCCTTTCCTGTTTGCAGAAAAAGGAAAATAAAAAGAGATGTAAGTAATCAGAATCAATGTATTTTGTCAAAAAGGAAATTCGGTCCTTGACTACTAATGTGTTGTTTGTTAAGTCAAATTTGAGAAGGACCATCGAACCTGTCATTTCGCAGACGGATGTTACGCCCTCTGGGTCCAAGCTAGGGACCCAGCCCTTCTAGGGGACCTCTTCCTTTACCGCTGGGTGAGGTCATAAGTACGGACCTTTTAGGGTACTTGGCTCCTTGGACCACCCAATGTCAAGTACCCTAGCGTTCTCAGCCTGTACTGACTCGCTGAAGAGAAGATTCCAAATATATTGTTGTCACATAGGACTAACTCCTGTCAAAGAGGAAGGACTTTGGACCGACTAGGACAATAGAATTTTATATTTAATACCCTCATCCAGATCATTCTAGAAATGTTTGAACTCTGTAAGAAAACTAAATATTGATTAAAAATTTTCATACATTGAAGGAACGTATCTGATCGGTCCCCCCGAAAGAGACGGGGGAAGACTACAGATACAGTCTTCGAAAGAGACAGGGAAAAATATGAAATTATTTTGAGACGATATGTTTTTTATTTTATTTTATTTTAAACGAAAGAAACCACCACCCTTGGTATGTGGAAAGGGACATACGTAAAAGGAATGAATCCAAGGACCAAAACTCAGGCACACTGGGGAACGAATCGAAATGGAGGGTGTATGTGTAAAGTCCCGGAATCGACGACAAGGTAGACAGAGGAATAAATAACGGTGAGGGACCCAAAGTGAAAGTACGGTGAAAGTGGGAAGTCGACACGACTTAAATTTAAAGAACTTCAACCAGTACAAAAAGGGAAATAGAGATTCTTTTGATAATGAACATCGCGTCTAACGTTAGAGAAATCGGACTTATAAATCCGGACGGAAGTAAAATGCCTCCTCCGTTACCGTTGGGTGAGGTCATGATAACGGACCTTTTGGGGTACCTGACTCCTCGGACCATCCGACGTCAGATACCCCAGTGCTTCTCAGCCTGTACTGACTCGCTGAAGTGAAAGTGAAAGTAAAATGGGATCGGTCTGAAAAGTCAGAGAACGATTGACAAATGAAGGGGCTCGGGAGTTGAGATCGATTTGACCGAAAATATGGGACAGGAGGAAGACGTTGGGGACAGACTTATGCATGACAGGAAGTCCGGGGAAGACAAGATCCTGGTAGTTTCGAATGCCGAGAAAGTCAAAGGTCTCTCTTGGAAAATCTCGGAAAATAAACCGTTGAACAATACAATATATAACACCGGCACTCGTCCAAATAAGTAGATCTGACATAAACTCCTATCCGAAGGGAGAGACCGAGGACCCAACCACTAAATAGACACACTTCTTGACATATTTGACAAATCCATCTTGGAGTGTCCAGACGACTTAGGGTGTGAAGAGACCGTACCACTACCGTCAGACCCGTCCGTCCTGTCCCTGGAACGAAACAAGAGACACACAAAGAGACACGACACCAGGAGACGTAACCCGAAAAACACAGGGACTATGAACCCCTTCTATCCGGGAGACACGGACGTAACAGGTCGTCTCCTCACTCGTCAACCTGCCTACCCCTACCCTCCTTCAAACTTTTCTTCCATTCTTGTAAGAGACATGTCGAAAAGGAATGGACACTGGACCCTGTAAGGTAAGGAACGGAGACTGTACAAGTCTCGTCACAAGACTGGAGACCCAGAGTCCAGACGACTCCCAGACTCTGATCGAGACCATCCTTACGACTGGTGCTGGAGAACGGTAACGATGAACGTACGGTGTGTGACCGTACTACGGGACATCTTCGGAAGTCCAATCGTTTCTCCAGGGTGTTGGAGACTGTGAAATGTTATTGCAGTCGAGAACCTGTGCTCATCTCGAACCGAAAACAACAAGGAGATATCCAATTCGATGAAAGCACAATGGGGAGTCTACCTCAACGACCGAAACAAGGAAAAAATCCACCGATGTCTTGAAACTCCGAACGGGAGTACAAGAAAGGAATCGGTAGAGGGAGGCCTTGACTTATGAAGATCGGAGAAAGGGGATGAAAACCGACTCTCTGACTACACAATGGAGGAGAGGCTGTCTTTTGAGATGTTCGCGATGCGGAAGGACGCGACACTGCTGCTCTTCCTCGTCAAGGAGATAGTGGAGGAGAGAAAGTTACGGCAGCTAATGAAGACGAAGTGGTTACAGAAGTGATGATAGGCACTCACCGGGACACGAGGGGGGTCGGAAGGGTAACGGTCAGAAGTACTTGGACAGTCTCCGATTGAATGACAGGGGAAAAATTTATTTCTACTAGTGAACAGGAAAGAAGACAACCCTCTCTCCAGAAATGATCGGGAGGAACCTCCAACAAAAAAGAGACTTCAAAGAAGAAGAACAAAACTTGATCCTACGAGTATGAAAACCGGTAACACAATAGTGCCACCAACCCGTGTCGAGACCCCCGGATTCTACCTCACCCCACCCCTACCACTTCAAGTGACGGACGAGACGTGCGGACATTTCTTTAGAGGGTAAACAAAACCCAACTCTTTCAGTAAGTTATAGTCTCTTTCAAAGTCTGAGCAGGAGTCCCTTTTCATCGAGGACTTCATCGTCCTTCTTGAGGTCTATCGACACCTTCCAAACCCAGACCTGGGACAAGACGGGATTGAGTGATACCTAGACACTCGTCACAGACGGGGACGTTACCCGGAGGTAGAGGGATAAACGTCTCACTCCTTTTCCCAAACTTTACCAGAGTCTTTCCGGGTCCTACGAGACAATCCATTTGTCAACGACGTCAGGTATTCCAGCGTTTCTTGACCTGTACTGACTCCTCGATTTGACTTCACTCAGACTTAAACGGGTACCGATCAACAAACCGATCACTGAGTCGTAACACCTGAGAACAAAAGTATACTGAGAGTAAGAGGAGGGGTCCCACCTTCGTCGCGACCTGACCTTACATCCTCCAGACTCCCTTTGACAAAGGGAGAGCCCCTGAATCCTTTCCTAACACTACGGACGGACCGAAGGGACCTCTAACAATGATCTCAGGAACTCTACTGTCTATCTTTTCACGAGACTTTTCGGTAAGTCATCACAACTCAACCGCCAGTACAAATTCCCTGTCAAAAAGAATCGAGACTCGAGTGTCTACCCGCACCCACACCTGCAAACCCACTATTGAGACCCTCCTCACTCTGACTCTTCTAACCGATTACGAGATTTGACCGGAGTCCGGGACGACGAGGTCCGAGACGTGGTCCTCGACGTCTGTTGCGGTCGTGTGGACCCCGTCCGGTCCCGGAAGAGTCCATTCCCTCCCTAAGGACTAGAAGAGATTACGGAATACGGAAGGGGATTTGTCACTAAGGAATGGTGTAGGACTAGCATGGCTCGTTCTTCGACCCCCCGAGATACAAGTGGCGGTTGGGTACCTAGACGTAGAGTCCTCTTGACCCACTCTGTGTCTAGGACGTCTAAGGGTCCTTGGACAATCTCTACTGGAAGCTCCATACACAATGGGTCCCTGGTGTAGGGGTCCAAGACCCGCAGACTCAAAGTCGACGATGAAACCGTGGAAGGAGGTCTCAAGATATCTCCGGAACGAGATATGTCATAATACAAAGTCGTGTCGACTGGACAGGGTCCTACTGGTCTCCGGTCTCGGTTCCCAACTGGACTCCTCTCCCTCGGACAGGATACATTTACCAGAGACCGACCTTCCATGGGTAGCCCTGAACGTATGGAGGGACAGGTACCGCACAACTCCTTAAGAGTTCTCAAGAAAGTCGACGACTTGGGTTCCTAAGTGTCTTTGGAGTCTGACGAGACGGTGAAGGTCTCGAAAGACAAGGGTCCGGGATCCAGAAGGAGATCCAACATCATAGAAAGAAAGAGTCGTAGTAAGGAGTACTCTATCATGACATGACGGTCGAAACCACCGTCCACCTCAATACTCGAGACGTCGAACGTCCGTCGATCATTCTAGAGACGGAGACTCGTCACACCGTGAAAAGAGGATAAAAGAACTGGAAGGATAGTAGAGACAAAGGGACAAGAGAATGTCACGGTCTTGAACCCCTTTGAGTGATGACACGTCTATCCGGTACTATTGAGACCTGAGATGCGGTTTACCAACCACCTCATACACTACCAATCCTTACTCTAGTGGCCTGTATGGATGTTCATTCACAAGAAGTCGAGACGGGACTCTGTCGCCCCGGACCACATGATGGTCCCCGACACAAACTACGAACCCATACACCCGAAGAGTCCCTCTGGAAAATCCACACTATCCGACTCCGAAGAACAACCTTCTCTGTTTTTTCCCAAAAGGTTCACCTTCACAGACGATGGTGACAGGTCCGGTGGGTAGTGAGTCCACCGAAGGGACTACGAAGTGTTACCCTACTCCTCGTCCCGGTGCTCCCCAGGGTCCGGTCAAAGTCTCGGACAGCGGTCCCTAGCCGAAACAACTACCGGAAACACCTAGTCGTTTCCCTTTCTGTCACTTCCTCGACTGTCGAGACTGTCCGATAACGGACTTGGAGTCCAAAGGTACACCGGCGACCAACCCCTTCCCGTACCTACTGCCCTCGGACCTCGCCCAAGACCAGCCCCTCGACGAGTGTAGGGTCGGTCTCCACCTACTCTCCGGCACGGCCTGGGGCGGGGACGTCGTCAGAGGGTCGCAGTAGGCCTCCGAGCAATGGTAGAGTGGGTTGTTGTCTGGGTCATTCACCTTCCACCCCGACCCGGGAGTATGACGGGTCGGACCTCTCACCCGTCTAAAGACCCTCGGGACTACTCCCTCGGGTCTAGGCACGGACGTGTCGACGAAGTCCTTGATGGAGACGTTTCGTCGTAGTCCGCAACGGTGGGAGGAGAGTACTTCGTCACGTCCCTAAACCGTGAGGGCAATCTCCTGACCCTCCTCTCCCCTCTCGAGGACCTCGGTCCGGGCTAGGAGACACGATAAACATACACTGGGATACTCCCTCTCCCCAGATAAAAAGACCGGAACGGACAAAAGTGATAGTTCAAGGACCGAAGTGACAGTTCCGAACCGTGAGAAAACCAACGGTCTTAAGGTCCCGTTTATTATTTAAAAGGCTCGTAGACAATCTCTGATCTGAGGTTCCATAATCTACAACGAAAAACAGGATTCTAAAATCCTTCTCGATCGAGGTGTTTAAACCCACTCGGTTCTTGTTGAGTTGAGAAGGGTCCCAGGTCCGACGGGGTGGAGAGGACACCCGGAAGGGATACAGGACTCAGAAAACGAGACAGTTGGTTCGTGATAATTGGAGACTCTAACCTATAGACGAACTAAAAAATTAGTCTCGACTTGTGACCCGTCTAGGTTCTCAGGTAGCCACTCCGTCAGTTACCGTAGCACTTCGTGAAGGTATTCGGACTCTTTCTCCACTCGGAGGGATGGGAGGTCAGGTCCCGGAATATAACTTATTCTCTCTTATTGAAACAGGGTCCGAGTTTCTACACGGAGTCAATCAAACTCTAAGTCGTATAAGGAAGGAGGCCCCTGGACACGGATCCCAATGGAACAAAAGGAATGTAAAACTGTTGTGTCCTCTCAGGTCACTCGAGACACATAAAGAGAACAGAATACTTAGACAGACGCAGAGGAATTATCGCCGGTGTAACCGAAACAGAGGATGACCCCTGGGTCTTGATAGTAGACAAGTGAGTTGTCGAAAAGTGACTCTGACCGAGACTCAACCCGGGAAGGTCCACGACCCTCTGATCTGTTCCAGGGACGGACTCACAACGACGGCAGGGTCCAAACCCACCACTCGAACCCCACATCACCAACGTCCCGTAGAACTAGTTCCGATCGGACCGTGAGAGGGGACAAAGGAATATATCGCTCCATCAGACTGCGACAACGAAACACCTCTTACGCCGGAACAGAGCCGGGACCTTGTCCGGAAGGTCGTACCTAAATTCAGTGGTGCCGAGAAGTTTTTACAGAAGTAAACCCTAAAAAACCCACTCAACCCGATCCTGAACTCCCACCCTCTTCGTACGTCTGTACTCCCCTAGTAGTCAGATTACACACCCACGACTGGTGGTCCCAGACTCTATGTCTTCGATTTAGTTCACTCAGAGTCCAATCTAGACAACAAACCACCGGGACCGAAAAGAACTGCCATTACTCTGTTGTGGGGATGGGGGTGGGATGGGGTGGTAAGTGGGGAGTAGAGGACACTTGACCTAACCTTTCTGAGAAAGGTCCGTAGACAATATATATTATACCCGAATCAGTACTCGGGAGTGTGAAGGACGAACATCCAGGTTCTCCGGTCAACTATCGTGACCTCAGGTTCGGGAAACAATCTGGGGTGGACCTCTTTATCTACCTTCTTCGAAGAAGGAGTCCTCAAAACAACTCTTTCCTGGTAGAAATATAGTTCCCAGTGTAATTCCTTAAATCTTGTATCTCGATCCCTTGTCTTTCTAGTAAAACTTGACACTGGTCCCTGTAGTCTTGTGGGAACAAGGGTGACTCAATGGACGTAACTGTACCTCCCCGGACTCCATCCTGTCAGTCCCTATCCAAGCAAAACTTTCAGAGACAGTGACCGTTCGAAAAGAGGAGAAGTGTCTTTTTCGTGTTTGGATAATACTCTGAAACCTCGTCTTGCTTGAACAGGGACTCCTTTTGACCGTATGCTCCCGGGCCTTGAAGACGGCTAAACAGTGTCGTTAGTTGTTATTAGGGGCCTTGTAACCGTTCCTACCGTTCAAAGTCTACGACCACACGAACCCTCGGTCCATGACGTCGGGGCACCGGGCCGCACGTCCGTCGGTCGGAACGTCCACCACGACCTCCACGACCCCCACCCCTCATAGCACACTGGTGTACGGGAACCCACCCATTCCGGAACACTCGAACCACCTGCGGGAATTAAAGGAAGTACATGGTACACACACCCCCCACACCCCTACTCTTGCACACAGATCAACCCCTCCTTCCCGGTGTAAAACTACCCTTCCTTATTTTGACGGGGGGACCATTTTAGACTTCGTCTCATATACATAGATCAGTGAGGAAGTTGTTTGTAAACTTACTTACATGATCCAGAGTACCTTCCACACCCTTATTTCGACTTATTTTTGTACCAAGGATGGTAAATCTTCAAGTGAACAGGATTAATTCATGTCATGTTTCGTCTTCGAACCCTCTCAAACTATTTCATGAGTAACTATTCCAAACGACTTTTGCGTCTCCTCTTTCTGGTCTCCTCCGAAACTCCTTCTCCACCGCAAACTCCACTCGGAATTGTTTTCCTATCTGCAGTCCTCCCCCGAACTTCGTCTGCTTTGATCGTCTCTCCGGGATTTGCTTCGTCTCCTACACCCCAATCCTTAATCGTCCGTCTTCCACCCTACCCGCCATCATCCTACCCCCGGAACTCCTCGACCCTGTCTCAACTAATTAGTCGCCTGACTTTACTATCAGTAAACTATAGTCCTTACCGTGTGTAGTCTCACCTGTTCTAACAATCCCCAATAAGGTCCCCAGTCCACTCTCGTGTTTCTGGTCTATTTGTCCCGCCAAATAAATCCGGCACCTTCCCTCCTCAACCGTATCACCAATTTCTGTCTGAGACCTTGGTCTCAGCGGTCCAAGTGTAACGTCTAGTCGATGAAAGACCGCCACATGAGAACTTATTTACGAACAGAGGTAGTTGGTCATCTACAAAGAAGTAGAGATGATACCCCTATTATTATCGTGACTATCGTCGAGGGAGTGTAGTATCCCAACAGTACTTCCAACAGAGAATATTTCCCCGGACCGTGTACGATTCACGATAAACACACAGTCAAACAACACATAAAAACCACCACCACCGACACCTCTCCTCACTCCAAGATCCTCTACCTCCTACACTACGTCTCCTCTACATCACAGACCAACTGCCACACAGACCTCCCTTCTCCCCCGTCGTCCCCTCCTCCTCGTCCGGAACACGCCTACTGTCCCAGACAAACCTAGTCGTAAGGACCCTGACCCATCGGGGGTTCGTCTAAGACTGACACGAGTACGAGTCAACACAGACTGAGAAACACTGGGATACCTGATCGACCAGTCCGAGGAGACAGGTACCTTAAAGGGTCCGTTCTTATGATCTTACCCATCGGTAAGGGAAGAGGTCCCTAGAAGACTGGAACCTTAACTTGGGTTCAGAGGACGTAACCGTCCGCCCAAGAAATGATGACTTGGTGGACCCTTCGGTCCATGGAGGGTCATCCTCGGAAAATTTCGGAATATTCCGTAGAAGTGGTCCACGAGAATCCCTCCCCCTTCCCCTGACACCCCTCTCTGGACGAAGAGGACGAAGTGTGAACCAAGTCCTCCACTACCCCGTCCAAGGGGGAACCCGAAAGCGATTGAAACAGGACAGGAAGACTGGGTAGCCTTGCCTAGGAAGGGACGGTCTCTGGTGGAGGACGTGGTGACCTAGCGGGACGACCGGCTGACGGGGTAGTGACGTGTGTACATACTCCTACACCGTGACTAGTTTCTGGTGTGTGAACAGTTAAGGAACTAGGCGCACGACGTCTGCGACGTCCTCAAGTTGTAGTGTGACCTCTGCAGAGACCAGTTCCCGTAGCTATAGACTGGAGGGTCGTGGTCGGTCGTCGTCCTGGGTCTCTGAGCGGACGTTGAAGCGGGGAAGAAGGGTCTCCCTGGATTCGCTCAACACGTCCTCTACTCTCCTCTACATGTGAGTGACATTTTTCTTTTCATCTCCTAAAAACCTTATTTATTAGATAAAATCTCAAATAAACGACTAAACGAAAAATGTGTGAAAGTACACTTTCTCACTATCCCTCTCCCTCCACTCCAACCACGGCGAATAAAACTTCGACCGCGGGAGGGAGCGGCACCGGTGCGACCTCGGACACCGGAGGGACCTGACTCGGACGCCGCGGTGCCCCGTCAAGACGGAGGAGTGGGACGGCGCAATTACTCCGGTAAGGTGTAGCAAAAATTTGATTACAAAAGATATAATTGTAATAATATCTATAAACCGAAAGTACCCGGTGTGTCCACACGACTCGTCCTTAGGGGTGTGAGGTTAGTTTCCCTAAAAATCATCACGGAGACATTCGTGACTACTCAGTCGGGATGTAGAAAAGACAAAACAGTCATAATAAACCCTTCCACTGTACGACCCTATATAGTAGCACGCCTCTTAGTACAAAGGAGAACCGTGTGTCAACGTGTCTTCATTTATATTCGTACAAAATTGTCCAAAAGGAAAAAATTTTTTAACATAATAAATAAATTGGGAGGTAACATACAAAATTCAGAAAAAGAAAATAAAAAAGATAAAAAAAATTCCTTTCTTTTTCGACAGGGTCAGATTGACCGACAATAATGACAATTTAAATACAACAAAACGTTGAATGTTTGGTCGACGTCATACCGGGTGAATTATTTTGTGGACTTTGTTTTGACACACCCGGGGACTGAAACCGTACCCCCGACACACCTCACCACCACCTCTCGTGTCGAACTAGACTCTCCTTCCCCGATATGGTGACGGACAGGGTCGTCTGGACGGGTCTCCCTACTCCCCGAAACCCAGGACCTAGGATAGGTGACACCACGGTCCTCGAAGGTACCGACAAACTCTCCTTACGTCTATTCCCAATAAAAGGGTGGAAGGTCTCCTCCGACTCCACCCCCTTTTTTCTGGATTCAACGTTTCTACCAGTTGACTGACGCTGTCCTACCCGGTAAAGAATTCCCATTCTTTCTGGTCGATGCCCTTGTGACCTGTGTACTCTAGACAGACGGGAGCCCTCTCTTTCGAAAAAGGGCTGCACTGTCCACTATCTCGAAACAGTCCAAGGGTCTTTGGTCGAACACACACCACACGAGTCAATACAGACTGAGAAACGCTGGGGTACCTCACATCGGGTGGTCCGAGGAGACAGGTTTCCTAAGAGGTCCCTTCTTATGACCTCACCCAACGGTAAAGGAGGAGGTTCCCCAGAAGGACTGGGTCCCTAGCTTGGACACAGAGGAAACAGAGGACGTAACCGTTCGCCCAATAAATGGATGACTCGGTAGCCCCTCCGGGGCATTCAGTCGAACTAAACAAAAATAAAAAGTTGGTTCGACGAAACCATCCTTCGAGGTCTCCACATCGTGTCAGTTAGTGCATGTCGGGGAGTTCGGTTAGTCACAGGAGAACATACGAAGGGACTGAACCGTACAAGACAAGGGAGACGGACCATACGGATGGGATTACAGACGAACACAAGAAATAAGTCCCAAATGAAATCCTTAGTGGATGACTGAGGAGGGACCCGTTACAATTAGAGAAAGTAACACAAGGACGTCAAAGAATCTACGATCCTGAAGGAAAGACCCAACCGTAACAGACGAAAGTGCAACCCGGGTGAAGAATCTGACTCGAAGATCTCCCACCTCTCCCAGATACCAAGTAGAGGGAGGGACCACTGTCCGTAAGAAGTCAACTCAAGTCAAGTCAGTGAGTCAACACAGCTGAGGAACACTGAGGTACTTAGTGTCGTGCGGTCCGGAGGGACAGGTAGTGGTTGAGGGTCTCAAGTGAGTCTGAGTACAGGTAGCTCAGTCACTACGGTAGGTCGGTAGAGTAGGAGACAGCAGGGGAAGAGGAGGACGGGAGTTAGGGAGGGTCGTAGTCTCAGAAAAGGTTACTCAGTTGAGAAGGGTGTTCCACCGGTTTCATGACCTCAAAGTCGAAATCGTAGTCAGGAAGGTTTCTTATGGGTCCTGACTAGAGGAGGTCTTACCTGACCAACCTAGAGGAACGTCAGGTTCCCTGAGAGCTCAGAAGAGGTTATGGTGTCAAGTTTTCGTAGTTAAGAAGCAGCGAGTCGAAAGAAGTGTCAGGTCGACAGTGTAGGTATGTACTGGTGTCCCTTTTGGTATCGGAACTGATCTGTCTGGAAACAACTGTTTCATTACAGAGACGAAAACTTATACGATAGATCTAACCAGATTGAAAGGAAGGTTCCTCATTCGCAGAATTAAAGTACCGACGCCAGTGGTAGACGTCACTAAAACCTCGGGGGGTTTTATTTCAGACTGTGACAAAGGTGATAAAGGGGTAGATAAAAGGTACTTCACTACCCTGGTCTACGGTACTAGAAGTAAAAGACTTACAACTCGGTTGAAAAAGTCAGAGGAGAAACTGAAAGTAATTCTTTGAAAAATCAAGGAGAAGTGAAAGACGGTATTCCCACCACAGTAGACGTATAGACTCCAATAACTATAAAGAGGGTCGTTAGAACTAAGGTCGAACACGAAGAAGGTAGGGTCGTAAAGAGTACTACATGAGACGTATCTTCAAGTTATTCGTCCCACTGTTATATGTCGGTACTGTATGAGGAAAAGGATAAACCTTGGTCAGACAAGGTACAGGTCAAAATTGACAACGAAGGACCGGACGTATGTCTAAAGAGTTCTCCGTCCAGTCCACCAGACCATAAGGGTAGAGAAAGTCTTAAAAGGTCAAATAACACTAGGTGTATCAGTTTCCGAAACCGTATCAGTTATTTCCTCTTTATCTACAAAAAGACCTTGAGAGAACGAAAAAGCTACTAGGTTGTCTACAACCGTTAAACTAGAGACCAAGGAGACGGGAAAGATTTTGGTCGAACTTGTAGACCTTCAAGTACCAAGTGTACCAAGTGTATAACGACTTCGGACCGAACCTCTTAAAGCTCGCAATGAAATGATCGCACACTATACTCACGTTAACACGCCATCAAACTCGTAAGAAACCGTAACGGAAAGAAACCCTAACCTTACTTTTGACTGGAAAAGGTCAGGACACCGGTGACGACTCAAAAGGTTTAAACGACCGTATAACTCACGTCGTGAAAGTGTAGTAGTAGAAAGTCTTAAACTTTATCGAGTTGACCTTAAGGTTGTGGAGGTGATCGAAACAAGCATCACTACGAAAGATTCCGGGTGGACTGAAGTGTAATGTCCTACAGACCGAGATCCACTCACTAGTGTGGTAGCACTAATAGAACCAGCACTTCTAGAGAAAAACATGTCAAGAAGACACATAAGAACGGTGGAGAAGAACTACAGAAGACGGAGACAATCCAGGTATGGTAAAGACAGGAAATAGCTCGGGTAGAAACGTACTTTACAAGGGAACCGTACAGACTAAAAGAACTTCTCTAGAGATCAGAAAGGGTAAAACAACAAAAGGAGATAAAAGAACGTAACTAGCGACTCCTTCCGAAAGAATAGAGAAGAACGATAAGTAACCTTGAGACGTAAGTCTATGAATATAGAAAGGAAAAGAGGAAACGAAAAGTAAAGAGAAGAAAAGTGTCGATAAACATTCCGGAGGGGTCTGTCGGTAAAACGAAAAAACGTAAAGAAAAGGTACCCCTACCAGAACTAGGGACAGAGGACATGTTACAGTGTTTGGAGTAAGGTATCAAGTAGTCCGTGAGACAGATAGTCTAGATCAGGGAATTTAGATAAAGAGTGAAGGTGACATAAACTAAATCCAGTATGGACTTACCAGATCACCAAAAGGGGTGAAAGAAGTTAAATTCAGACTTAAACCGTTATTCGTCAAGTACTAGACTCGGTGTCGAGGGTCAGAACAAAAACGACTGATATATCTCGAAGAGGTAGAAACCGACATTTCTTATATTAGTTAGACTAAAGTCACAACTGGTAGACCACTACAGGTACACATCTCAGAAGAGAACACAACAAACTTCTCTCACAAACGATACTGGTCACGCAAGAGAACCGTTTTGAGATAATCGGAAACGGGACGAAGTAAGGAATAAGGTTCCGGTTTAAACGGACAATGAGGTCCACAAAGAACTGAAGGATGAAAACGTAAGGTCAGGGGATATTACTTTTCCTGTAGAAAAAACCCACAATCAAGATTTTCCAGAACATCCAGAAGTCTCTTGACAAGTTGAAGTCGAAGAAGTCACAATGACCAACCCCGTATCTGAACCTAATGGTACTATAACTTACCAAACGGAACCTTTACTTGTCTCTACTAAGACAGCAAAAACTCTAACGTAGGTTCATGACGTAAAACCTGAGAACAACTGGTAGTACCGATGAGGTAAAGAAGACTCCCTAAGGACGGGTGTCATCATCTATATTGCCAGTAGACTCAATTTAAGTGGGTAAGGTCAGGTAAAATCAAGTGACTAAGGATCTTACAGCTACAAGTGAGAACGGTAGAGGACAAACTGGTGAAGGTTAAACGGAACTAAGTACCTGGATTGTAAGGTCCAAGGATACGTTATAACGAGAAACATCGTGACCTGGAACGAAGATAGTGGTCACTGTAGGTGTTGACCCATAACAAAAACGAAACCGAGGTAGGGAAGTAAGAAAGACCTCAATAAAGAGGTGACTAGAGATCATCGTATAACCCATGGATGGCTGGACCCCTCAAGGAAAAAGTCATAGGATAGTAAAACGGAAAAGTATGACAAGTACCCCAAGAGTTCCGTTCTTATGACTTCACCAAACGGTAAGGGAAAAGTTCACCTGGTGTAAGACACTCTGAAGAGGTGGTACTGGGTGGGTAGAACCCACTGGGGTGTCCCGTACCGAATCAAAGTAACTCAATCTAGTCCGACACGAGACACACTAATCTAACTGATCAAAAGACACTCATACCAAAGTCACACAGACGGGAGACTACGGGAGAACGTTGTGGATGACAGAAAACCCAAAGAGAATGGAACCTGTACCCCATAGAGAAGTGACGACGAGGTCGTTTCGCGTCGGCGACGAGGAATGGTACCTGCTTTCTATAGAGGAGTGGCGGTAGGACTGGAACTTGTACCTCATCGAGGAGAGCCGGGAGGACACGGGCACGTCGACGGCGAGGAACTTGCACCCTAACGATGAGAGCCGACGGAGGGTACCGGAGCCCACCCCAATCGAGGAGGACCGGCGGTGGAGACTGGAACCTGCACCCCATCGAGGAGAACCGGCGAGGACGTGACAACGTCGGACCGTGAGAACCCAAGAAGGAAGAAATCTCCTAGAAGGACTGGGTCCCTAGCTTAGGCCCAGAGGGCGTAACATCCGTCTGCGAAATGTCAGACTCGATGGTCCCTTCCAATCCGTAAGAACTCCACTCCGAAAGACTTCTCCACTCCTTCGTTGACCTCCAAAGTCCCGTCGGCGTCACGTGGCAGGACGGTCGTCCCCCACACTCGCCCAGCGCCCTCAGGTCCACAAAAACCTTCGACTCCAACCCCTTCACCCTCCCTTTCACGGAGTCTCGTATACACACAACACCCGCGAGCCGGTCTCTACTGGAATTCGGTTTACGAAACGTGTGTGTGGAGAGGGAAAAGGAGTGTTGAGCGTTCCGTTTAAATCTAATAAGAGACAAATATTCACTCCTTTAACTTTGAACCTCTTCAAATCAGTGAACGGGTTCCGGTGTGTAGTGCATTCAGTAGCCGTCAATGGTCGTGACAAATGAGGTTCGAACACCGAAACCTCGACGAGGGAATGACCTAAGTCCAGAGACGAGTCTACAGGAATCTCTCTGGACGGGACTGGTGATTTTATGGTTCAGTGAAAAATAAGGGACAAGAAACAAAAGGAAGGATTGTGGACATTGGACGTTTATGATCAATAAACGATTAAAATTTGCATTCGAAATACTCCTTCTTGGGCTAGCTGAAACAAGTACTTCATGATTGACTGTGGACAAAACATAGATCATCCACAGAGACCTTATACACTTAAGTAACCGTCAACAATTGTAGTGTTTGACACCCGGTTTCAACTTAGGAACGAGACGTTGACCCTGACTCTTTCGTTCGACAAATGAGTGACAGCTACTTTACCCTTACCAATATCACTGACATAGTATCCGAACAACACTCCTGACTTATTGACGTACATATGGATCTTGTCCAGTTCACATACATTTACGACCAGTACCAATAATGACATAACATAGTTCGGGACAGGACCAAGGATACTGGGTCTGAGGGACAGGAGTCCCTCGAGTCTCCGTTCATAAAGCCCCCCTCATACTGTAGTCCTCTCTAGTCTCTTCCGTTACCGTTGGGTGAGGTCATGAGAACGGACCTTTTAGGGTACCTGCTTCCTCGGACCATCCGATGTCAGGTACCCCAGAGTTTCTCAGCCTGTGCTGACTCGCTGAAGTGAAAGCGAAAAGCGAAATTACGTAACCTCTTCCTTTACCGTTGGGTGAGGTCACAAGAACGGACCTCTTAGGGTCCCTGCCGCCTCGGACAACCCGACGACAGATACCCCAGCTTGTCTCAGCCTGTACTGACTTCGTTGAATCGTCGTCGTACTGTAGTTCTCTCTATGACGAGTGGTACTGGTATAGACGAATCCTACCTCCTAAAAGTCTACTCACCTCCAACGTACATCTCGCTTGACGTACTCGCTTCCGCACNGAGTTTCTCAACCTGTGCTGACTCGCTGAAGTGAAAGCGAAAAGCGAAATTACGTAACCTCTTCCTTTACCGTTGGGTGAGGTCACAAGAACGGACCTCTTAGGGTCCCTACCGCCTCGGACAACCCGACGACAGATACCCCAGCTTGTCTCAGCCTGTACTGACTTCGTTGAATCGTCGTCGTACTGTAGTTCTCTCTATGACGAGTGGTACTGGTATAGACGAATCCTACCTCCTAAAAGTCTACTCACCTCCAACGTACATCTCGCTTGACGTACCCGCTTCCGCACCGATACACTTACACGGGAGGGCTGACCCTACGTACCCCTTCGGATCATGATCACAACTCAGTCTGCCCCTCCTCTCGTCTACACACTCGGGTGTTTTACCCTCTGTTTTCCGACTGTCCATAGGGTCCCGGAACTTGCAACGACCACGAGTCATATACACCTGACTTACTCGTTTGCGTGTGACGTCTGTGGTCTTTGGTTTCGGTACGGTGAAATACGCCGGGAGGAACACGTGTACACGTGGACACTTCTTACGACGACGAGGCTCGGGAGGAACAGACTAACACCTTACCTTTGGACCCCAGTCTCACATTGATAACCCGATTCTGTACTGTTGACGCACAGGGGTTACGTCGCACGTCAGACTTGTCCAGTGGACCTCATACACGAGTATTGATGTACATACCAGAGTGAGTCCCGTCTGAGTGGGTACTGTCCTGGTGTAGAGTCTCGTCGTTCTCCCCCGTCATAGCATATCCATTGGACCCCCATAGAGAGGAGACGGAGGAAGATCGAACACCCACGGCTAATGGACTCGGTCACGAGTTCGGTAAACCTCTATTTACCGGAAGGACCTACACCACTACACTGACTGAACGTTTGCCAGGTCACCCAGAACCGATACCCACCACCCACGTGCCGTGGGACGAGAACCAATATACGAATTTACCTCCTACGACCACCGGAGTTATTCGGTTTTTTGTCACCTCTTTGTTGCGGGAAAGATCGTCTACGAAGGCTCTTCCACTCACACTTAGTGCAAAATGTTTAGTTCCGAGAGGACCTTGGTAGGTCGAGAGACGGGGAAGATTGTCGACTAACACGACACAGAGCGAAAGATGACACAAAACAAAATATTAGACGACGTTTAGGAAAAAGCTTACTGTATCTTTTCTTGTCTGTACGAGCCATCGAGTTACAAAGTTCCTGTGAGTTCAGTTGACGGAGAGGTCGTCGAGGCCCCTCCAGTTTACGTAAATCAAACGAGTCGTTCGTCGGGAAGGACGGAACCGAAGACGTGGACGTGATTTAGTCACGAAGGGTCTGAGACTCTAAAGTCCCTGACCAGTTATTTGTTCGTCTACTTGAGTCACTTAACAATCTTTCGCTCGTGGGAACATTGGTGGTGGTCCTGTCCTTATCTCGAAATGGGTGTAAAGGTCCAAGGGGTGAGGGGAGGAAGGTTGAAGAACTGGTGGCTTTGGTGAAGGAACTTAAAGAAAATAACAAAATAGTGGGTGCACACGTAGGGATATGAGATATCCCATCAAAATGATAAAAAATTTTTGTCTTTGGGTGAAATAATAAATAAATATAAAAACCGGAGTGGAGAGCCGAATACCTTAGAATTAAGGGGTTGACCCCTAATTTGGACCCGGGGGCTGTCACTTCAGCGGTCCAGGATTGGTGATCTGGTGGTCCCTTGAGGTATCAACATGATAAACAACAAAAACACAAAATTGAACTACGTAGAGAAAATTAGACCTCAGAGGAGATAGGGACAGAAAAGGAATGTCAAATAGACAACTCCTTGGACCCGAGAAACTAGACATCAAAAAGGTGTCGGACCTAAAACGACCAAAATACGACTCCCACGTCAAGTCAAACGAGAAAACAAGAGACGTAAAGGACGTTTAGTCGTCGATCTCGGAGTCCAACCTAGGGAGAACTCTTTGGACATACGTCCAGTGCTTCGTTGTCAATCTTGACCTGTACCTTGTTCTGACCAAGGTTTATCCTTTTCCTCACGCAGTTCCGACATATAACAGTGGGACGAATAAATTGAAGATACGTCTCATGTAGTACTCTTTACGACCCGACCTTCTTCGTGTTCGACTTTAGTTCTAACGACCCTCTTTATAGTTATTGGAGTCTATACGTCTACTGTGGTGGGAATACCGTCTTTCACTTCTTCTTGATTTCTCGGAGAACTACTTTCACTTTCTCCTCTCACTTTTTCAACCGAATTTCGAGTTGTAAGTCTTTTACTTCTAGTACCGTAGACCAACGCAGTGAAGTACCGTTTGTCTACCCCTTTGTCACCTTTGTCACAGTCTGAAATAAAACCCCCCGAGGTTTTAATGACGTCTACCACTGACGTCGGTACTTTAATTTTCTGCGAATGAGGAACCTTCTTTTCAATACTGGTTGGATCTATCGTATAAATTTTCGTCTCTGTAATGAAACGGTTGTTTCCTGACAGATCAGTTCCGATAACAAAAAGGTCATCAGTACATACCTACACTTTCAACCTGATATTTCTTTCGACTCACTGTTTCTTAGCTACGAAAACTTGACACCACAACCTCTTCTGAGAACTCTCAGGGAACCTGACGTTCCTCTAGGTTGGTCAGGTAGGACTTCCTCTAGTCAGGACCCATGAGTAACCTTCCTGACTACAACTTCGACTTTGAGGTTATGAAACCGGTGAAGTACGCTTCTCGACTGAGTAAACTTTTCTGGGACTACGACCCTTTCTAACTCCCGTCCTCCTCTTTCCCTACTGTCTCCTACTCTACTAACCTACCGTAGTGACTGAGTTACCTGTACCCAAACCCACCTGAGGTCCTCAACCACTACCTGTCCCTCCGGACCGCACGACGTCAAGTACCCCAGCGTTTCTCAGCCTGTACTGACTTGACTTGACTTGACTTGACGTGACTACTCTGAGATCCGTACACAAGTAAATGGTTCACCATGTAGTACAGACCACCAGTGAAGATAACCACAACCGTCGGTGACTACAAGTTGTGGATGTGGGTCATTGGTTACGTGACCTCCATCGTTATGTCTGTATAAGATTCGATAATAAAACAAAAGTAAATAATCTCCCTCATTAAAATATTCCTCTACGATGGGAGAGTAGATAAACTAAAGACTTATCTCAAACATATCCTTTCCATCCTATTTATAAATTAGTAAAGGAAAATAAATGAGTTGAAAATTCTATTACTTGACCTGACCAAGGGACGATAGGAGTCTTCCACCGATAAATTTTGTTAACAATACTTGAATCTTCAATTTTGGATGGACTACCCAAAGTAAAACACTGTCAATAACAGAAATAACAGAGTAGAACCGACAACCCTCAGGGAAGTTCAACCGAGGACTCAACAAACGGTACTGAGAACACTAACGAAAGACCGTAAAGGATTCAAGGAGAACATACAAAAGATAGGATTTGAACCTTAGTCGATAAAGAGATTCTTCGGGACCCAAAGTACACACGGAACGGGGATGCATATTTCCGTCAGGACGGTGCGGGACGACAAGTCCGAGTCAATAGAGGTGGTTCTACCACTGAGAAACAGATACCCAGGAGTCTGTGTACCTTACGTTTCACGGGACCGACCACCGTCGACCCTGGACATCAAGGTACCTGACCCTAGACATCTTACATCAAGACACAGGGGACCTTTCGTACACGAGGGAAACTCCCTGTCACGAAGGTTGGGGTGTCTTGGGTCTTGGTGTCTTTGTCCTTCGTGTCACCGGGAGTTACCTGAGAACCTTCACTACTCTTCACACCGGTGAAGAATACGGGAAACCAAGGACCTTGGTCCATAAGAAGGTGTCCCTGTCTCGTCGTGAACTTGAAGAGACTAAATTACGTATACGACCTAGGACTTCCTACTGTATGGTAAGAACGTCTAACAACGGAGTCTACGGAAGTCTTCCGATAAGGTCCCGGGGAATCCCGACCACAGAAGACCTACCGTGTTAATTTTTTTTTTTTTTGATACTTACACATAGATAGTTAGTGGTCATCTAGAATTACGGTACCCGGGTGAAGGATTGAAGGAAGGTACGTTTGACCCATACGACCAACCTACGTTACCTTAAGGTATGGACCCCTAGTCCATGAGAGATTCGAAGACCTATAACCACGACTGACCGAGACCCGTCCTTTCCGTTTGAATAAAGTTCTCATCTAGAGACAGGGACGCTCCTACTTGACGACTGGGAGGGACCTACCTTCCCTGGACTCTATCAACTAAACGGTGGTTCCCTAAACAACAAGAGGAGTTCCTTATTACGGCATAGACTCCGAGTCGTAAACAAAGAAAGTGACCGTCTTCCGTCGTCGTCGATCTACTCGAAACCATGAACCCGCAGACACGACCACCCGGATACGTATCGGAGGTACAGATAGAATACTATCTGTTGAGGTAAGTAGACGAATAACACGGTCAAGGTCCTACCGGTCACTGTTTCACCGACTCAGTAAATTAGATGAATCAAGTCAGGAGAAGACACTACCTACGAGAGACCACTCGCCACTACTTTACTGAGGTTTTAGAAGTATGACGGACGGAGGAAGATTTACAGGTTAGTGTACAGAGATGGGGTTTGGAAGAACAGGGGTTAGAAGGTCTGGGAAGGTCAGGGAACTGTTCGGACGATATAATAACTGGTGACGACTTCTTACACATAGATCGGAGGACATATATGAAGAGGAAGGTAATGGTCCCCGTCGATTAACCCTTCTGATATCTCAGACGAACTGTAATGGTAAACGTCGAAACCGTTCTAAAAGGGAACGAAGGGTGACAGAAAGTTCCGTCGAGGACCTACACCGATAGTGTGTCGGGGACAGGAAAAACTGAAGGTAGGTGTATGATTCGACTGGGTAGACGTTCGGTTTACTCCAATGGTAAAGGTAGAATGTTATTTGATGACGACCGACGTGAACTGAAACAGAACCGGTCGAGCTACCTTGGGTCAAATATTGTCCTTCAAGTACTGAATAAAAAGTAAACTACGAGTACCTATTGGTAAAGTAGATTTGGTCCCGGGTCAGTGTACGGTCCTCGACAAAGAGTTTTCCACACATTAAGAGACGACATCTACTGTACTGAAACGAGGTCTGAGAGTCCCCGGTTGCAATACTAAGAAAACGACCCAAAACGTTACTCGAGATCTAACGTAGAAAGGGGCAGTAACGGCGAAGGTCGTTATATCTCAGACGACCTAGAGGGGGCGGAGGTTTACGAGTTTTCCAAAAAGAAGAAATTTCAACTCATTAAAATGATTTTATGTAGAACTCCAACCAACGGGATCTATCACCAGAGTCCATGTACCACACGTGAAGGTCACACTCCCCGGAACCCATCGAAAGGAAAGTAACACTGACATTGTGGGTAGAACCTCCTTTGTTCGTGAGACTGGGTCCAGTATGTAAAGTACCTAACTTAGGTTGAATTTTAAAATCTGTGGTAGAACCGTAGAAGAGACGACTAGTCTTAAGGACATCAAGGTATACCCGGACGACAGTGAGACGTGTGACTTTCCAGAACAAGTGTCCACCAGGTCATCCAGTCGTATCAGGTCAGAAGATCGAACTGACAATTTTGTGGTTCTCATAAAATTGAGTGAAAAGGTTGTTTATAAATAATCTACACAGTCGGTGACAAGTTCCGTGAATCCTTCTTTAACACTCGTCTATGATATAGTCAAGTCAAGTCAAGTCAGCGACTCAGCACAGGCTGAGAAACGTTGGGGTACTTAGCGTCATGGGGTCCGGAGGGACAGGTAGTGGTTGAGGGCCTCAAGTGAGTCTAAGTGTAGGTAACTCAGTCACTACGGTAGGTCGGTAGAGTAGAAGACAGCAGGGGAAGAGGAGGACGGGGGTTAGGGAGGGTCGTAGTCTCAGAAAAGGTTACTCAGTTGAGAAGCGTACTCCACCGGTTTCATGACCTCAAAGTCGAAGTCGTAGTAAGGGAGGTTTCTTTAGGGTCCCGACTAGAGGAAGTCTTTCCTGACCAACCTAGAGGAACGTCTATGATATATCACTTTATGTAAAGAAGTTTTAGTAGGTTCCATTCCCCTCACTCACTCTCATGTCCCTTTTATTCCAACGGTACTCAAAGATTGACAACTCCGACCCACTCCTTGTACCTCCAAGTAATATGGTTACCTACAGAGGTGAAGACATACAAACTTTGAAGGGTATTATTTTTCTAATTTTTTGGGTATACCAAGAACGGAAATCCGTCAAACGTTAGATTACTCAGTCTATGATTAAAAATTTTTAGTGTATTTACAGTTCAACGTTGAGACTATTAAAGGAACTTCTATAGGCCACGATATTCTCGGATGTACTCCGCAGTCCTCCTGAAGGGACTCCAACTTCCAGTTTCAATTGATCCGTCTACCCGTTCCTCCTCTCTTTGAAGATCCCTCTTCCTCGTTGGAAGACGGTTCACAGAGGAAGACACCACCCTTCCTCGTGTCTCGTGTGGTCTGGGTTTTCCCCCAAACGAGTCAACTTCGTCTCCGACCACCCCTTGCACCACCCTTACTCCGACTCACTGACGACCTCGGGTAGACACGCCCCGGAAGTTCTGGTGGAACTCCCTCAAGACAGAAATGGTAACCTTTCTTGACTACGAAAACTTGACACCACAACCTCTTCTGAGTCTCAGAGAACCTGACATTCCTCTAGTTTGGGTCAGTTGGGATTTCCTTTAGTCAGGACTTATGAGTAACCTTCCTGACTACGTCTTCGACTCCGCGGTTATGAAGCCGGTGGACTACGTTTCTTACCTGAGTAACCTTTTCTGGGACTACGACCCTTTTTGACTTCCGTACTCCTCTTCCCCTGTTGTCTCCTACTCTACCAACCTACCGTAGTGACTGAGTTGCCTGTACTCAAACTCGTTCGAGACCCTCAACCACTACCTGTTTCTTCGGACCACACGACGTCAGGTACCCCAGTGTTTGTCAACCTGCGTTGACTCTATCACCTACTTGACTTGACTAACCTCGAGACTCTCCATTCCCAAAAGACGTCCACCTACTACGTAAGTCTAAACGTAAGACTCCTTCTTGAGACCCTCTACCACTGCCTGTCCCTCCGGACCGCACGACACTAAGTACCCTAGCGTTTCTCAGCCTGTGTTGACTCGTTGACTTGACTTGACTTGACTACATTTGGAGGGTCGATCACCGGTTTCCCCTCTATTCTCTCTGTTCTCGTCGAACTTGATTACCACCATCTTAGTCTCCCTTTCCTTTCCTAAAATGTCAACGGAGTTCTCCGTCCTGACTGTCCTGAATCGGAGACTGTCCACTCACCGATAGTTCCAACAGAGGATCCGTAATCCCCACGTAGTAAATGTGGGTCTGAACACGACAATCGGTTCGATTTTACACACCCCACTACCACTCATGTAGACACGAAGTAAGTGGACACCCTGTGCTAGACAAAACTCGAAGGAAACGAACATGATTGAGACATCCTCCACTCTGACGGACCCGTGTTGTCTTAGAAACCCGAACTCCAAGGAAGGAAGGACGGGAAAGGAACTGAGACGAGAAAGGAGGCCCCACCCCGTCGGGGACTTGTGAAGACAAATCTAAACCCAGAGTCACTAGAGTTGAAGGTTTTCTACGAATAATATCCTAGACTGGAAATTGAACTCGAAGTGTTCGACCTGTTAAGGTCGTTAGAGCCTTGATGTCCTAATTAACGACTCTTGGACCAAAACTATCGAACGTACGACTGGGGTCTCGATCAGGTTCCCGTTGGGACCTGGTTTGACAACTAATCAAGTTTGACAACCAAGGACTACAGGACGAGACGGAATCATTCAAGACCGGAGTCCCCTGTCCGTTATGGTGGGGATGGAGATTTCCGTCGGTACCCGGTCCGTCGAGAAACTTAGTACTACGAAGTGAACAGCTTTTGCAATCAATGTGGACTCTTGGTATTGTGTCTTGTGCCATCCGAGTCCGAAAGGTCATTTCTTTTGAAATCGGGTCTAACACATTCTAAGACACTTTCGAAAGACTAAAACACCAACACGAAATAATAAAGCCAAAACCGCAAACCTCCGTGAAGACCGTTCTCGACCTTAAGTCACTGGAGTCGGGTGGCAACAATGAGTCGTTCGACACACTAAACGATTCGAATTGGGAGATCATAGTACTCTTGTGTACCCAAATATATGGAAACATGTTTTTTCATTAGTATTTTAACTTAATTTTAACCACGGGCCAAAGTAAACGTTGTCTAAGTTACATGACTTAAGTGTTAACACCCACTACTAGTACCTATTACGAAATGAAACTTATTCCAACCACTTGGGGTTTCCGTCCGAAATTAAACCCTTCGACTTCTTCGATCTAAAATCAGAATCTTATGACACCCAAGGTGTATGGGTCTATCACACGGAAGGACGAAGAGCATATATTTTATTAAATGGGAACACAATAACGACACACGATTTCTCCTTTCCTAGATCGTTTATTTACGGAAAACTTTTATTCAGGTATCGTTAATTCTTTCTTTTACGCTATTTTTCGTAAGTATAGTCTTTAACCTTAATTTTTAACAGAGACAAACGTCTACTGTACTAGAACATATGTCTTTTAAGAGTCCTCAGATGATTTAGATACTTTTGATTATTTACTCGAATCGTTCCAAAGTCTTATGTTCTAGTTATATTTTTACTTAACACAAAGAGATGTCCTCGTTATTTGTTTGACTTTCATTTAATAATTTTGTTAAATATTGTCATAGTTTTGTCTTATTTTATGACTTCTTAAAAATTGTTTTCTACATATAAGACGTTTTATGGTCTGTAGTGACTTCCTTTAATTTCTTCTACCTTTATTTATCTTATACAAGTACCTAGTCTTCTGAATTATAACCATTCTACCGTCATGAGGGATTTGACTAGATATCAACTTACACACGCACGGACGATTCAGCAAAGTCTGTACAGACTGACACACGGTGGGATACCTGCATCGGGTGGTCCGAGAAGACAGGTACCCTAAGAGGTCCGTTCTTATGACCTCACCCGACGGACCGGGACAGGAGGAGGTCCCCGAGAAAACTGGGTCCCTAACTTGGGTGCAGAGACTACAGACGACGTGACCGTCCACCCAAGAAATGGTGATCGTGGTGGACCCTTCGAGGAGTCAACTTACATCAGGGATGGCTTAAGGTGGACTGAAGTGTCTTCAACTATTTGACTAGGATTGACTTTTAAGTACACCTTTAAGTTCTCTGGATCTTATCGGTTTTGTTCGAACTTTTTCTTCTTGATTCAACCTCCTGAGTGTGAAGGACTAAAGTTTTGATTACTGTTTCGATGTCATTAGTTCTGACACCATGACCGCATTTCTATCTGCATATATCTAGTCACCTTATCTTAACTTAAGTCTCTATTTAAGAGTGTAAATGTAGTTAATTCAAAACTGTACCGACGGTTTTATTAAGTTTCCCCTTTCTTATCAGAAAAAGTTGTTTACACGACCCTATTGACCTATCGGTGTACGTCTTATTTCAACATGGGGGATGGATCGTGGTGTATGTCTTTACTTGAGTTTTACCAGAAGTCCCTTCTATTACGAGCACACACCAAAGAGTCGACCCGACAAAGAAGAGAGGTTTCAAAATCAGTTTATCCGTAACTCGTATTTAGGGTAGACCACGAACACGACCGAGACGATTGTCTCTATTTAGTGTTGGTCCGAGAGGGCCCCGCCGGTGGGTGTGGACGGGTATACTACAGAAGTAGTTCCCGTCTCAGACATCTGTACCACTGTTCTTACCACTGCTAGCGACTGTGAGACTCAGTTCGTGGTAAGGTTGGTAAAATGTTCATAATGAGGAAGCTAAGAATGTTTATAATTGGGGTAGAGTATCTACTCCTTTAACTCCGTCTCTACCTGATTGAACGGTGTGTCGACTATTTATCGTCCCGAAGACTCTCTCACCCACCCCTTTTGAACGTCCCCTTCCCGACATGGACACGGTCCTGAGCCGACTACTATAGTTATCTTTTCCCCGACCGTAGTATCAGCCGACCCCGTTCCACTGGAACTGATGTCGCCGGTGCCCAGAGGAACCTTAGGACAACGACTGGACGGGTTTGACCTAAGTCGTCGGGGTACCTTGAGACCCGGACGGTACCGGAGGTTCAGGGTGTGACGGGAGTACTCGTAGAGGACCTCCTACCCCTCGTAAGTCGGACCTCCTCCCCTGAAAAATTTCCCAAGAACTACCAGAAATCCTATACTTTCCAGTCCTATAAGGACGACCTTTTTCGTGTAAGGTGTTCCCTCCGGAGTATGAGACATTTCCTTTTGTTTCCTGAACTTCTTAAATCACCGAGCCACTTTCCACTCCTGCGTTTCACTCTGGGGCCCCCGTCTTCACTCCCATAGGTCTCTCCCTGGGTCGGTGGACACTCTCCGTCCCCAGTCTCTTCTTCTTACAGGCCACTCTTGGGGGGTCTTCCTAGTCGGACCTGTGTGGTCCTGTGTCCGTAAGGACGACTAAAATTCAACAGATGGTGTGGTACGTCTTACCATCGGGAGTCGTCACGGAGCACGTTCTATAAGAAACCTCTTTAGTTCCTCTTCCCTGTTACAAAGTATAAACACAATTAATACCTGTCTCTTTCTTTGTCGACACCTTTCACTCTACGGTCCCTTTGACTCTGACCGTCCTTCTCCTTTACCCTCATTTGTCTTGAACAACACCAAGAACTCAACGAGTCAACACAGACTGAGAAAAGGTTGAGGTACCTGACGTCGGGAGGTCCGACAAGACAGGTGCCCTAAAGAGTCCGTTCTTATGACCTCCCCCAACGGTAAAGAAAGAGGTCCCCTAGAAGAACTGGGTCCCTAACTTGGGTGCAGAAGACGTAACCTTCCGTTTAAGAAATGGTGATTTGGTGGTCCCTTTGGGTTTATCCTCTTGATCCGTAGACCTTTAAGTGTGGTCACACCTCCTCCCGTGACCTTAAACGTGTATACATATGAACGAATGTATGTAAACGATATACGAAAGGAATCATGTCTCCTACTACCAAAGTCGGTAAAAATAAATTTACAATTTGCTTTCCTACTAGGACACTCCGACCTTCTGACGTCCTATGTCTCTATTTGTTCTATTTGTTCACCTCCTTTTATTTTTAGGGAGAGATGGTCCATTTCTCTTATTGAGGTTTATAAAACCGTATATATAAAGTCTGAAAAAAGATACGTGTACACATCAAGACAACAAGTCAACGTGTCAGAGTAGACTAAGAAACGTTGGAGTATCTGATGTCGTGAGGTCCGAAATGACAGGAAGTGAAGAGAGCCTCGAACGAGTTTGAGTACAGGTAGCTCTGCCACTACGGTAGGTTGGTAGAGTAGGAGACAGTAGGGGAAGAGGAGGACGGAAGTTAGAAAGGGTCGTAGTCCCAGAAAAGGTTACTCAGTCCAGAAACGTAGTCCACCGGTTTCATGACCGCGGAGTCGAAGTCGTAGTCAGGAAGGTCACTTATAAGTTCGAACTAAAGGAACATCAATACTTAGATTAAAATTTTCAACTAAATTACACGTGTATTAAAACTTCAGACGAAAAAAAGGAGTTGTATCATAATACTTGTAGGAAGACAAAGTTATTTATAAGTAGAACATAGAAAAGATCCCCGACCCACTATAGAACATACTTCTATGATCTCAACTGTTAGTTCGGAATTTCAAAACTAAAATCAACATAAAAATATTTTCAATCTTTACGAGTATCAAACTTCTCAGTTTACTAAGATATTTAGAACGATACTTTCTATCGTTAGGGAATGTGTAAGAGGGAGAAACGGGTCCTCGTCTTCGTTGGTGAAAGTGCAGGTAGGATAATTCGATTAATGAAACCATAAATGAAGACGTGGAGACTTGTTGTCGGAGCGTAACGATAAACAACTAAAAAGTAGAATCCATACTAAAGAAGTGAAGAACTATACCTTTAACTCCTGAATGGAGTGCAAGGAGGACATAAGGGTCCTCTGTAGAGGGATACAGGAGGACTATTTTACGATACCATCAAAACCGATCTAGTCACACATCTCAAATGTAATAATACCAATACATTTGTGACAACTACCGATGCACCACATCATTTTATACTACTTAACAGGAAAGGGGGTATCTAAAAGAAAAGAGACCTAACGGAACACAACGTCCAACCACAAAGGTCTTCGTTTCGAGACTCTACCTAGGACCATATCCTATAAATAATGTTCTTATAGGACTCCTAGTTGCGGACACCTATCTCCCGCTCGTCTGTCTTAACTCCAAAATCCCCTCTTTCTTCAGTCTGACAGTACGTCCGACTCGTGTCGGAACTGACTACGGGACCCTCGAGACCTCGGTCTCCCATTGAATCCTTATCAGGGAAGTCAAAGTAAATGTACGTAATCAGTGAGTAAATTGGGGATTGGGAACCAGTCAACCGTTTTAGAGGAGAGTTACGTAACCAAACGTGGTCTAAAAGTTACATAAGGATAGAAGAGTTTCGTCAAAGAGGACCTGGGAACGTGGATGAGGTCCGACGTGACCACGAGGTCCGAGGTGACGTGACGTGAGGTCGGGAACGAGGACCCCGAAAACAGCGGGGTCCGAGAACAAAGGTGTAGTGAGACCCGAAGTCCCGTCGGGTAACATGTCTCCAAAGACCAAGTGACATGAGGGGACATAACCTATAAGACAAAAGGACACAAGGTACGGTGGAAGAAAGAATCAAATAAGATAACAAAATCACCTCGTATAGAAGATCAGTGTAGGTGTCTTTCGTCTTATTACCCGATGTATATAAAAAAACTCTAGAATTTATATACTTTTACAACAGCAAGAAAGGAATGTCTAACGATCAAACCTTTTTCTGAAGATCGAACCTTTATGAGGGGAGGGGGGGGCGGGTCAAAATTTACGTAACGATGATTCTTCAGGTTTTGGTGAGACTACAGACTGAAAAAGACTCGGGACAAAAAGGAAAGACTCTTGAACATCTTAGAAAAGACAAAGACTACTATTTTAAACGGAGACACACCCATAAAAGAAAGTAGGTAACATCCGTGTACTCCCTGGGAAAGTTAAATAAACCTTTAAGTACCCGAAGTAAGAGTCCTTTAAAAGAATTCAAGAAAAAGAACCTATAAAAGGAGAGGAAGAAGACAAAGTAAAATATAAAAAGGACCTTACAGATACTAATTCTGTGAAGTAGAATGGTGAGTGAGTAAAAAGGTAGAAAACCAAAAAACGAAAATAAAAACCTTTTAAAGGAGTCAAAATAGTAGATCGTGAAAAGATCATCTCAAAATTTTCCTTCGGACTGTGTATTTGTCGTTTCACATTTTTAGTGTTCACACGAAAATCGAGTCACTGAGTAGTCTTTGACTTCTGCGAACGGATCGAGGTTGGGTCCCTTTCTCATCCACTCTTGATAATGGACGTCGAGAGGACACACAAATAGAGTAGTGGTGAGTGAAAGGAGGGGGTTTGTTAGTACTAGGATTGAAGATTGTAGTATTTAGTTAAAACAACAAAAGTTCGAAGTCGAATGTAGTCTTAGTGGACCCTCTAAACAATTTTTGTCTAAAGACCGTAAGTGAACGTCTCAAAGACTAAGTCATTCAGATACAACCTCAGATTTTTAAAAGTAAAGATTGTTCAAGGTTCACTACGACTACCACTCTTGATGACCGGATAAGGAATTGACTTTTGTTTACCTTAGTTTGTCACAAAGGAGAAACGACATACCAAAGAAAACAAGTTTTAATTGAAATAGGAAAAAATTTTGTGTACATCGACTTCAAGTAAGTAAATTTGATGACTTATCATACTGACATGGGATATCATACTTCAATAAATAGGTAATGGTCACAAACCAATGATATTAATTACCGAGATGTTTGTAAGAAAACCTCAGAAAACCACTTTTACACGTGTGTAAAGACGCCCCATACAGGTACATCCTCTCCTTAACGACCATGTGTCATACCCAGTTCGAGAAAAGGTTTCGTCAACATGGTTAAAAATGACGGTTGTCGTCCCACACTCACGAGAGGCACGAGACGTAAGATGTGTTGTGAACTACAGTGGTTAGAAAAATAAAGATCGGTAAGATCACGTCACCATAGAGTGACACCAAATAGAGTACGTTTTACCAAAACGTAAAAGTACTACTGACTATAACTAACAAAAAAGTATTCACATAACCAATGAACCTATAGGAAAACCTACTTCATGGGTAAGTTCGAAGAACGAGTACAAAGAGAACTAAATAGAAAAAGAATAACTGAACATCACTAAGAACTATGTAAGACCTATACTGATAATCAACCATTATGTATAACGTTATTAAAGAAGGTAAGATACCAAATGGGATAATTACCACTTAAAAATATTTATGTTTGAAAACTCAAAACACATACATCACTCTCGTGGACTTTGATAAAAATTTTCGTTTAAAGGTCATATAATATGTCATAATATATTGATATCAGTAGTGTAACATGTGATCTAAAGACCGGAATAAGTAGGATGTAGTGACATTGAAACATGAGAAACTGGTTGTAGAGGGGTAAATAAGGTGTAGAGACGGGAACTATTGGTGGTAAGATGAGAGACGAAGATACATAAATTGGAAAAATCTAAGGTGTATATTCACTCTAGTACGTCACCAAAAGAAAGACATGGACCAAATAAAGTGGATCGCATTATAGGAGGTCCAAGTGGTTGTAAAGGTATTTACCGTCCTAGAGGAATAAAGAATTCCGACTTAATATATTGTAACATATGTACATATATCTTCTGTGTCTCGTTCTGATACTTCTTCACCTACATCCTTTACCTACTTCTCAATCGTTATCGTTTCTTTAGATGTCAACTTTTTCTATTTAACATTTGACACGAGAGTGGTAAACCTACGATACTTCTCCCTTACACACTTCTCTCTTACACTCTAAATTCAATGGAGGAAAATTCTCTGAACGGAAACATGGCTACTGATACCGGTTCTTCTACCTTACACGATTAAACAGTTTTTGTTACTTCCGTGTGAGGACCTCTACCCCAACCCCAGGAAAAAGGTTTCGTGTGTCCCCCGAATCCCCTCTTCACCTATGGATTTACTTTTCTTACTTAACAATCCTTCTCTAGTACCCATTACCTACGAACTTCCCGTTGTTTTTTATAGGTGATGCAAAAGGTTACTGAAATTCGGAACTTATAAGAACCTCGGGGACGTCGTGTTTGTCCATAACCGTCCCTTTAATCAAGATTTAAAACGTCTTTGATTTATTGAGACACTACTTAAACAGACAAACCATCAGTCGTGACTGAAGGTTCAGGAAGATCTTACGGAAAGACGTGACACATTCGACTGTTCGACTTTTTGGAGTAGTATTTGTCGTAAAGATCCGAGGGAACGTCGATCCTAGGACCTATACTGAATACAGGACGGTCACTTTACATGAATGTACTCTGACTTTTCATACTCACTAAGTCTCCGATAAAAGGTTGACGAAGACCAAAACAAACAAACCTAAACCAGCACTTATTCAGATACCTCTATTTGGACTGTTGGTTAAAGGTCCAGGACTCTTCGTCAACGATACTACCGTTGGAGGAGTAGAACTTAGAACTCTCAAATTAATTGAACAATTTTCATGCGTCTGTTTTTCACTGTCCCAAGTTCGAGTCCACAGACTTAAGTATCGATAAACCTCTCGAGAGTTTCAAACGGTGTCAACGTGTCAACAACGAAGGGACCGCCCAATCCAGACCCATGACTAGGACTTCTGGGTCGGATCTGGAGTGGGGTAAGTGACGAAGGTTTGTACAACATTCACGAATCAAAAAAGAATATATGAAAGTTTCGATGAAGTCAAAGGACGTGACTTTGGAAGAGTGATTGTATTATTCCCTTTGTGGGATAGAGGGGTTTAAGGTCCAAAGGATTAATGTTAGTACGATACCCACACCTTATTATCGGTTCAAAGAGGGTTGTTCGTCCCCTTTCATGGACACGAAACCGTATCGACATCTTCTCGGGACTATCTCCTTCACTCCTTTTTCCTGTGGTCGGTCCACACCGAAGGCACCCAGACTGCCCACATACCGCCCTACTCTTAACGGACATGATACACGGGTGAGACGGCCGTGAACACGAGACACGAAGTTTTGGGAACAGTGTAGGTGTTAAGCCACATTGGGACGTCCCGTCCATATTAATGAAAGTCAAATGTATACCCCTTTGACTCCTAGGCTCTCCAATTGTCCTGGACTAGTTCTACGAACCTCAGCAGATGTGTGAACCGTATATATGTAAATGTCAAAATTCACAAGAAGAGGAGTAATGTTTTCATTACACACAAGTAACATCTTTGAAACAGTAGTAGCGAAACGACAGTACCATCGTCCTACCTTCGTCCCCGACGAAAAAGATGTACACATAAATGCATTAACATTGCAGAAACGAAGATAATATATACGACGGGTCAAAAACTATATACTTGAGGTAAAAGAAAAAAAGGAGACAAATTTTTTAACTTACCGTACTTTTGATAAAGTCTTTACTCTTTATTAACTGTCTGACCGAACACAACTGGAGAATTATTTACTTTCCCGACTCTATCAATAGACGTCATTTTAACGTTTTATCTATTAACTTTCCTTAGTGTCCAGTGTAGAATTGAATAATAGAATAATTATCCGAGATACTCGATTAAAATTTCCTAATATTGTAGAGAGTATAGTCATTAGAATATACTGCTAAAATTACTGAGTGATGACACACACACACACACACACACACACATACAAAACCAACGGGTAAGAGAAGGGTGTCCGAAATCCGTTATCAATTTTTACACCGGTGTTCTTAAATCTTCTACAATAGACAACGGACAGATCGGAGTTAACCAGGTCCTACTATTGAGTGATATTAGTCCACAGGTGTAAAGCGTCCATCGTATTCTTTACGTACATATGAGACACCGAATTTTACTTGATGTTTATTCTGAGGGTAACTTTTCAGGATACTAGAAGTTTTTACCGACCCTAGACTAAAGTAAGTTAAAATTCAATGAAAACACCAGTACTGTTATTTTTGATGAAGACGAGGTCAGGGGGAGAAGGAGAAGGAGGAAGATAACGTTATATAATTGTCAATGTACCAAGTTGTTGATTTTTCATATTTCTGTTAGTGACTTTGAAGGGAAGATAAGAAACGAAGATGCATGGGTCGGTAGAAGGATTAAAGAATATATAGAAAGATATTTAAGAAATACATATATGTTCTTGTTTGTTTATATCTAAGAACAAAAAGAAAGACAAAAGGGTGTGTTTTCCATTTATATATATATGTAACAAGACATCAAACAAAAACAAAGAAAAAGTAAATTTACTTATAGAACCGCTAGAAAAGTATACGTTTGTATATCTCAAAGGAGAAAGGAAAAATATCGATACAATTACAAGATAAAATACATACAGTATATTAAATATAAAGACGGACCCTAAAAACCGGTAAATCAACGAAAATTAGAAAACGACGATGTTTGTTACGACACTACTTATCGAAACATGTATTATAGTAAAGTATGTACACTCTTAATTGTACATAATTTACAAAGTCAAGTCAAGTCAGCGAATCAGCACAGATTGGGAAACGCTGGGGTACCTGACGTCGTGTGGTCCGGACGGACAGGTAGTGGTTAAGGGCCTCAAATGAGTTTGAGTTCAGGTAACTCAGCCACTACGGTAGGTCGGTAGAATAGAAGACACCGGGTAAGAGGACGGAAGTTAGAAAGGGTCGTAGTCCCAGAAAAGTCTACTCAGCCAAGAAACGTAGTCCACCGGTCTCATAACCTCAAAGTCGAAGTCATAGTCAGGAAGGTTACTTATAAGTCATGACTAAAGGAAATCCTACCTGAGTAACTTAAAGGAACGTCATGTTCCCTGAGAGTTCTCAGAAGAGGTTGTGGTGTCAAGCTTTCGTAGTCAAGAAGTCGCGAGTCGAAAGAAATATTAGGTTGAGAGTGTAGGTATGTGCTGATGACCTTTTTGGTATCGAAACTGATCTACCTGGAAAAAACCGTTTCATCATAGAGACGAATTTTTCTACGACAGATGATTTTTTTTTTTCTTTTTTTTCTACGACAGATCCAACCAGTATTGAAAAGAAGGTTCCTCATTCGCAGAAAATTAAAGTACCGACGTTAGTGGTAGACGTCACTAAAACCTCGGGGGCTTTTATTTCAGTCGGTGACAAAGGTGACAAAGGGGTAGATAAACGGTACTTCACTACCCTGGTCTACGGTACTAGAAGCAAAAGACTTACAACTCGAAATTCGGTTGAAAAAGTGAGAGGTGAAAGTGAAAGTAGTTCTCCGAGAAATCAAGAAGAGAAAGACGGTATTCCCACCACAGTAGACGTATAGACTCCAATAACTATAAAGAGGGACATTAGAACTAACCTCATCAGTTTAGGCATCTTTGTCTTTCATCTTGCTACCAACGGTCCTTGACCCCGACCCACCTCCTCACTCACTAATGACAACTTACTCATGTCTCACAATCAGAACGTTCTACTCTTTTCTAGACCTACCATCACTACCAACGTGTTGTCACATTTATATGAGTTACGGTAATTTGACACATGAAATTTTACCAAGTTTAACATTTACAATATATAAAAAATGTTAAATTTTTCGTTTCTTATTGAAATTTTTGGTAAAGTTTGTTATTCCTTCCCCGAATGGATCATTGAGGTAGACGGTTACGTCCTCTGTTCCCAAACTAGAGACTAGGTCTCCTAGGGTGAACGACATCTCGTTGATTCGGACGTACGGTGTTGATGACTCGGACACGAAACCTCGGGTCCTCGGCGTTGATGACTCGGATGGACGACGTTCATGACTCCGGTCTCACGGGATCTCGGGTACGAGACGTTCTTCTCTACCGTGACGTTGCTCTTCGGTCACACGTTGATCTCTCGTCGGAAGGAGAGGTGTCGATCTCTTTCGGACGTGTCGTCGTTTCTGGGTCGCGTCGGTTTTGATTTCTGTATGTTGTTGTTGTCATTCCTTCACACGACCGTGTGTGTGGACCTCTAGGACTCGACCCCACATGGACGCCCAACCGAAGTCACAAGGAGAACTAAATGAGAGAAACCCAACCATAGTTCTACCGACGGTGTCAGAGAGTAAGTGGTGTGGGTATAGTATCGTTCTTTTCTCCTGAGAAGGTAAGGTTGGAAAGTTCGTTTCTCTGACTTTAACGAAGACTAACCTTGTGACAGTACACAAATAGGGACTTGGTTACTAACAACGCCCCCTTACCTTACTTTCATGACTAGAAGAATTTGGTAGAGGACTCGGACTTCAACTTCCACCCCGTCGAAGGGAGACTCCTTGTTCCCCATAGACCCCGTCCCCTTTTGTAGACAACGCTCCCTGTTTTCTAGTCTACCTCCACCCAGGTCTAGTTTGTATGACCTTTCCAAAAAGTCCTCTACACTTTCGGTAGGTGCCTCCTCTTTACTTACACACACTCTCTCGACTACCCAAAAGAAAAGACGTAATCAAGAGTCCTGGACGATTGGACGTCTGAGATCATGAAAGTAGACATAGAGTAACGACAGACCTCCTGTAGAGTCGTTTGTGGAAAGGGGACCCCATGTCATAGTAAACAATTAGTTCTGTAACGTAAAATAAATAACTCTGGGTGAAACACAGAAAATCCGCTTCCCTTCCCACACTCGTTTTCTTTTCTATGTACTCCACCCTTTACCGTTTGAGGACTATGTTCATTAAGTCACAACGACCTCGTATTGAACACCCATCCTCTCTTCAACCTTCCCGTCTCCCACAGTCCGTCTGGTGTTTCGAGAAACCGATCCGTCAAGAACAAAATTGAATGAAAAACTCCATTTTGTGTATGTTATTCCACGTATTTTACAAAATGTACATTCGGTCGCAGAGTCACTTAAAAATGTATACATATGTAGATAGTGGGTCTAGTTCTAGATTTTGTAAAGATCACAAGGTCTTTCAAGGAAGTACGAAGAAGGGTCAGTTGTGGGTAAGGGTCTCCCTTAATGATAGGACCGGAGATAGTGTTAAGTAATCAAGATAGACAAGAATTGGAAGTATCTTCACCTTGACATGGTATACATGGGAAAACATAAGCCGAAGAAAGTGAATTACATTTATTAGTACTCTACGGAGACGTAGTAACTTACACAATCTCAAACAAGTAAAATAACAGGATGTCATAAGGTAACTTACTTATAGAGTGTTAAACAAATACGTAGGAGATAAACTACCTCTAGACTCAATAAAGATCAAAACACGATCACACTTATGTCAGTAATACTTGTAAGAACATACACAAAAAAACTCATTTGTGAGTAAAGAGAACCCATACATGGATTTTCGTCCATCAGTACAAAACGAACTCATCTGTGACGTGTTTACCAAAAGTCTCACTAACCTAGTTCCCTAAACCTGAAATCGGACTCTCTCTGACCCTAACCACACTGTTTTAAATGTAAAATGAGGATGTTGGTGACACTTCTACGTGACTTCCCTTCTAAGATTTGTCCCTCTATTTCTTGGTGGCTGATCCTTGTTGTCTGGTTCACTCCCTACTACTCCAGGACTCGAGACCTTCGAACGTACTTCCTTCTCCTACCAAAACTCTCTACTATTCTTCCAACCCAACTGTACTCCCAAACATAAAACATACAGCACCCTTCTCTCTTCTACCTGAGACCACACTGACTGTCCAGAGACTGGATCACGACCGTCTTACTGCCACGGAAAGATAGTCCACGATAGTTCTCCTTCACGAACTATTCCTCGTCCAAACTCCTTCTTCTACTTGAGGTAAAACTTGCAGAACTTAGACTCCCTGGACACCCACTAGTTCCACACCCATAGGTCATCTGTCGACCTCCGTTACGTGTCTTAGCATCGATTTCCCTCTAAAGATAATGTCTTTGTTCACTTACTTGTTTGGTAACCCCTCTCCCACAACTTTCCCCTAGAGCTTTTCTACTGACTCTCCCATTAAGGACTGTCCGACCTTTTAGTCCTCGAACGGACGACGGTACTTTTGGGTTCCCTTCCTCTTAACGGTTTTTCTCAAAGGTTTTCGACGACTTCTCAGTTTTTTCACCCGTAATTTTCCACAGGTCGCTTACGTCTCAAATGGAGTCGGTATACGTCAAGTCCCCGTGCGTCAAAAACGAAGGTGTCAGAAGAATCACGGTCTTCGGGTGTGGTCACTCTGTTCCGACCGACCCAAGAGAGAGGGGAGGCCAGACCAAGTGTCCGACAATCGGACTCCCTCCACTCTCCCTTCACGTCGGAATCAGGTGCTTGTCACACCCCTGGAGTCACTCTGTTACCTCCCGTCTGTCGTCGATGGAGTCCCGGGTGGTTCAGGGGGGACTACAACCTTGTGACTTTTGTAACTGTAAACTCGTGTTTAAAGGGACTTCGGAAAGGGGACACCTTTAAGGGGTCAACATTTGGTATAACTGAAATTAGACTTCGCAGTCTTTCCAACGGGTCCGTAGACCCTCCACTGGTCGACTTTCTTGCAAACATACCTTCAAACCCCTTTGTTTTATCCTAAGTGTCGTAAAAACCTCTAGACACGGTCACCATTTGAAAAGGTCCTTTGTGCTCCCTTTTGACTGAGAAAGTCCGTTTCTTCGTGACCCAGAATATTAATTAAACATAAGAATGACTGTATATTTGAACCCCTTTACCACTTCCCTTTCTTGTCATGCAGAATAAAGAATGGTCCGTGTTCCTGACCTCCTCCGAGGGTATCTCAAATTGCCCGTCGAAATACATAAATATACGAAACTGACCTCGATTACTCCAGACACGGTGTGTTACCCGTCAAAGATCAACCTAAAAGTTTCTTCTATTGAAACTAGTAAAGTTTTCGTTACTTCGGACTACGTCGACCTCTCTTTTTCTTCCGTCATTAAATACCGATGGCAATTCCTGTGTTTCTGTTTCCGCCTCTCTTACAAAGTGATTCACTTCTAAATGTTTACACATTTTTTGGTGGGAATACTGATCTTTATCGACTCACTCACAGAGAGTCGTGGTTTGTTTTCTCCCACCCTCCCTACCCCCTTTCTATCTTCTTCCCTACGTTGGACGAACGGAATCGACCCCTACTTTTCCAGTTTTCTTTTTGTTGGTGCCTTTTCAATAAAAGAGGCTAAGAGGAAGCCTGTCGTCGAGATCCTTCGACCTTGCTTCTACACTTCTCCGTCAGTAGGACCCTCACCACCCCTACCCGCCCCGTCTCCGTCACCTCCTCTCCACGACTCACCCCTCTGTACAAAAACACGGTCTCGATCCACCCCTAAAAACACTACAAATAAAAAAAGACTAATAGTTTCCTCAATTATATATATGTATATGTGTGTGTCTGTATGTGTATACATACAGGCGTATATAAGTGCCCTCTTTTAAATTATTTATGTCTCTTCGAGTTTCTTGTAACTTTAGGGACTCATACCACAAAACGACGTAGACCCTTGACGGTGATGGAAACGGGGACCTCGGTACGACTACGGTGAGTAGTACTCGAGGTCAGAGGACACGGATCCTGGCACATCCTCCCGGGACACGTCCACACAAGAGAACATTCCTACACAACGAACCTCCCGGTCCACTGTTCATGACGGAACATGTACGTCGACCGGTCTGGACCACAAATAATCGAGTCCACCAGCATGTATGGTGAACACGGGGACAACCCGACAGAGAACAAGGACCGCCGAGTAGGAACTGGAAGACCAGGGGGAAAGGGTAGTGAAATCCGAGGTTTTTATGTAAATTGGTCAAAAGTTACTTTACTTGTAAAAGACAATACTAAGACCCGGGTCGTAAAACGGTCTCTCCCTGTCAGAGTCGTCACACACACACACACACAACCCGCCGCCACCTCCCCCCCCCTGTTCACTCGGTGACAGTAGGCTCCTGAAACCCGGTCCCCTAGTCTCTTCCGGACCCAACTCGTCTTACCTCTTCCCGTATCTGTCTCACGGACGACTCCACTCGTCTCTTCGATCCCAGGGCGAGAGGTCACTCGAGAAGACTCCGAGGCTTCCTCCGCTTTCGTGAAAGTAAGGTAGGTGTAAGGGGAGCATTCGCCTCTCTTCCAGTTCAGGGTATCCACCGCAGCTCCAAACCCCTGATATCTTGAGACTCTATGTGTCCTGTGAAAGGCCCACGGGGCACAGGATTATAAAGTCCGGTTTTCACGACAAACAGGAGTGTTCTCCCTGGCCCAGTTCAACCTCCTGTGGCGCTTGCCCGCCTCGCGCCACCGCCACGCCCTCGCCGCCCAAACCCCGCGCCCCGGACGCGCCCCCTGACCCCCGGGCGGGGGCGCGGCGACTGTCGGCGGGCGGCCGGTGACGCCGGCGCGGGGGAGGCGGGCCTGGCGCTCCCTCTTCCCTCCCCCGGCCCTCCCCGCCGGGCCCCTCCTGGCACACTTTTACTCCGGCCCCGAGCCCCCGGCCCGCCCCGGCCCGGCCCCCACAGTCTCGCGCCGCCCGTGCCGCGGGCGTGTGTGGAGGGCCTCGGCGGCGGCGCGAGCGGCGGGCGCGAGGGGACGGAGACGGGCGTCGGCGGCGCGGACGGTACCCGCAGCGCCCGGCGCCGACGGGATCCCGACGGGGCCGCGACGACGACGACGACGACGACGACTGCCGCCGGCAGGGCGGGCTAGCCCCGGCGCGGCGCCCCGGCGGCCTCCCACTCACAGGCCGGCGCCCCTGCGTGGACCGTGCGGCCCGCCCTGCCCGCGGCCCTTCCCAGGCCCAGGGGACCGCCCCCCACTCCCCGCGAGCCCTTCCCGCCCTAGCGCCGAGCCTACGCCCCGAGGCGCACCGGGGACGAAGGGACCCCGGGGTCGGCGGCCTGTCCGGCTCCGCGGCAGTGGCGCGCCCAATCTCCGGCCCCGGACTCACGCGCCGGCCCGGACCCTGGGCCCCGACTACTGTCAAGGGCGAGGCCAGGCGCGCCTCGCAGACGACCAGTCTGAGCGCGCCCGTCTCAAGCTCCTCGTCCCGAACCCTCAGAGGAGACGCCTCTACCCCTTTGACTCTCGAGGCCGGCGCCAGGTCTCACTCCAGCCCCGGCCCTTCAAGAGGCTACCCGAAGCCCTTACAAAGATAGGCACCTTGTCGACGACAACCTCTTAGCCCCTTGGGGCAAGACGTGATTGACCGGAACGTTATGAAAGTTTTGAAAACAAAAATCAAGTGTACGATCTCCCTATAGTCGGTTCGTTTATGAACAAGACGGGTCCGCCCAAAGGTCCAACTCTCCCACCCGTCGCCACTCCCCGACGCCCACCTCCGTGGTGAGGGCGAAACGGACCAACCTCCCGAGTCCCACGACACGAGTCTCGGGTCCCACTCGACAGGGGGGTATAGCGTTTGGGACTCTTTTGACTGTCTGGGACGAACCAAAGAGTCTAGTAGAAACGGTTGAACCAGAAAGGAAGTCATCCGGAAATGGTAGCGGACGAGTACACGGTCCGTGACACGCACCGGAGTCCCTGTGTCTGGGTCAGACATTAGTTGGCAGATCTACGGTTCTGTCCGTCCTTTCGTTACTGTCACACTATACGCTCGTGTAGGACCCGTCCGTAGAGTGGACGTGAGACCCCAGGACCGTACGAGGGATCCCCTCCACCCAGACTCGACACATCTCTCCCGTAGGGTCAGTCTCACTTGTCAGACGTGGACCTTTGTTCCTGGACCTTTAGTATACAGTTAGGGGTCTGAAGGTTCTACCACTCTGCACTCCATCCCACCCGACCACCCTCTACTACGATCTCTCCCTGGTTCCGGTCCAGTAGATCCCTCTGTGGGATCCTCGACGACATGAGAAAACGTCTGCACCTGCTCACACGGGTCCCCGATCTACTGACGGTGTAGTTACGGGACACACTCTTGTGTGGGTGGAGGATGTTTACGAGGACGTCCGGACCGATGGTTCCCCTCCCGTCCGTCACACTCCCATTCACTGGGTCATTGGTCATCACACCCCCGGTGGTCCCCTTCGGGAGTCGCGAACATCACCGGTGAGCACAACCATCTTTACGAAGATGAGGGTGCGAGGGTGGGGTCGGGACCCAGTGTAGTGGGTAAGAGACTTTACATAAAGTCTAGGAATTTTTTGACCCTTGTAGTCCAAAAGGGGTCTCGACTAGTATGTCAAAGTAGACGGAGACCGAGACTCTACGGGAAAACAGATCGAAGACGTTTCCTTTTCACCACGAAATCATCACAGAAAACCAGGGTGAGTCAAACCCCCGTCTTTCACTTGTCGACGCAACTAGTCTGTCGGTACGGACGGTCTCGTCCCGACTAGGGAGTGGAGGGACCCCGTCGAACATGAGAGTGAGACCTCAGACTCACGGTCTCAAGGCGGGAGGGGACTCCGAGACCACTGAGGTAGAACAGGTACTGGAGCCCGCCAAACCGCAACACTGGACGGTTCGAAATGTCGACGTGGTCCTCCGCCGGAGCAAACCTCGACGTCCAAACGGGGTCGGGACCTTTTCACATACACCTCCCTACAAAATTCGGGAATCTCGAGGTCTAGACCCTCGGACTTCCGACCTGAGGTGATATAACACAAGACCCGGTGACCCCTAATCGAGCACAGCCCTTAAGACTTCAACCCTTGACCGACATCTCACCTGAAAACATCCTCGTCCGACGAGACCCCTTACCGTCAACATCGTACAACCTCGACCGACCCGAGAAGACCCTCGAGAATCGGTTAGGACAGAGTACCATGACTACTTCTGTGCCCCGAGTTCCCTTAACCCTTCCCTAACACCCGTACGAGTGTGTTAATCGGACGTCCACTTTCTTACAATCTATTTTGAGGTCGAGGCAACGACCGGAGTGTAGAGAGGACAAGTGAGTCGAGGACCACAGGGAGAAACCAACTCACACTTTAGGATAATAAATGTCAGAGAAAACACGTACTCCTTGTTTTGAGAGTGAAGAGCGTAGTCTCCTCTACACGAGGACCAGTCCAAGTATCGTTCACCCCAACCACCTGGTAGGTATTTCGGGAAGACAAAGAAGTTCGAGTAGAAAAGGACCTCTATCTGCCGGTAGAGAGAGATAGACGGGATATAGTACCCTCCGGTTTTCTGATGGAGAGAGACTTTGTAAAGAGACAGTCAAGGAGGTATGGTGTAGGAGTGACATAATTTATAAGATACATGTCATGACCTTAAGTGTATACAAGTATATGACGAACCCCTAAAGTGAAAAAGTGACACTGAAGGTTAGTGACATACGAAAGACCCCCATCTTTGGTACGGTACCAAAGAAAACTTATTTCATGTATAAATCATTTACTATAACTTACTGTTCACCGTTCTCAAACCACTAAGAATCGACAACTCAAAACGAATAGTGTTAACTTTAACTTAATGATTGTCAAATCTCACTTTTCAAACGATAAATTAAATTTTCTTAATTACTAGCCGTAACGACGAGAATGTGGAAATTTAACCAAAAGTTTTATTAAACACTAATAATAATATTTATGTTTTGTTGTGTTTTTACACACTTTACCTTTTCATTTCCAGGAGGAGAAAGAGAGAGGTACCCACTAGCAACAATTGTCCCCCGTACATAAGAAACATGACAGTAAAAGTTGGGTTTGGGATCCTGCTCGACTAGAAAACTTATGAACATCATAAATATTTGGATCGTTCATTCCGAGAGGGACAAATCAAACCTAAAGAACCGTGTCCCTAGGTATTCACCTTTGAAAGAAGGTTCTTCCCTTTCCTTTCTTTTACTCCTAACGTTTCCGAGTTTCTATGTCTATAAGTTTCTACACTGAGGAAGTACACATGAAAGACCGAATAATCAAAAATTCGGAGAACCCAGGGCAGACACCATAAACACTATTAGTGTTCTGTTGTTGTAAACACGACACTAATAGTGGTCTCAGTGAACCGGGATAAATTCAAGTTCCTACCCTTGACCAAACGAGTCTCACTTGTTTTAAAATATGAGGTATTTGAAGAAGACGGTTTTACAACCTTTTTACTTTCATATCCTGGACTCATTCATAAAAATTTTATTACACTAAGTCTTCACTGAAATCCACTTCCTACAATATAAGATTTACTAGAAACGAATATAGGGTCTGAAACCTCTCCCCTACAAAGTCACCAGTCATAAGTAATGTACCAGGAATAAAGATTCAAATTCCTTGACTTAGTAGATCCCTACTTAGATCTGAACCGGAAACATAAAAAAAAAGTGAAAAATAAAACTTTATTAAAATCTGAAGTCTTTTAAACGTTTTTATCACGTCTTAAGCAATGTATACAGACGATGAATAAAATGGGACCACAATCGTTGAATGTATTGACGTCATCTCATAATTTTGGTCCTTTAATTGTAACCGTGTTATAATAATTGATATATCTGATTGAGTTTACAGTGGTCAAAAAGGGATTACAAGATAAAAAAGGGAAGGTCTTAGGTCGAGTTTCAGGGTGTCATGTAAATTGACAACAGAGGAACAGAGGAGACCAGACACTGTCGAGGAGTCAGAAAGGACCAGAAAGAACTGTTACTGTGCACCTACTCATGTCAAGAAAACAACCACAGTGCAGAGGTGTACTATTTTTCACTATACCATCCTTGTCTGTGTCATTCTCTTATAGGACACAAAAGAGCAAGACGTAAAAATTATTACGTTTTCACCTTGAAAACCGTTTCCGACGACGTCTTCATAAAAACACACGAAAAGTCACGTAGTGTCGACCCCATGTGCTACAGTTGTACAGGGTGATGTCCGCTACAATTAGAACTAGTGGACCAATTTTACTATATAAGACACAAAGAGGTGAAGTTTCAATGAATAAAAAAAGACAAAGTTGTCTCGATATAGAACCCCGTCTATGAAAACCGGGCACGATTATAGCACAAACAAGAGTGTAAAAACAGGTGACTAAAATCGGAGAGTGTCACCTAGAACGGACGTAGTCAACAGTGACATTTCACACGGAGAACCACCAAAACATAAAGAGAACAAGGAACGTGTAGATCATTATCCCGAAGAGATTCCTTCGAGACAGGAGTAAAGGGTAAATGAATACGCAACTAAATACACAAACACATACAATACGGTCATACCTGAGTGTCCATAAATAAATTAATATATCAACAAATAAAACCCGAATTCAAGAAGGTTGAAATCGGTAGTCCTTCGAAGAAGTGTACCAGAGGACACAGGACAACTGTACGGGGGTAGGAAAAAACTCTTTGAGGATTAAAAGACTATGGTGTTTTACGAGGTCGGAGTTGGACATAAAGGGGAAGGGATTGGGACCTTAGTTGGTGAAGAAGTTCCTGGGGACCGAAAGGAAAATAACCCTTTACCACATACCTTGGTTCGAGACCTACGAACTATAAAAGTGACAATGACCCTACGGTAAGGAGGATCCGGGAGAGTCACCTGTCTCGATCCTTTATATGCATACATATGATTGGGTGTGTATGTGTGAATAGATAAAAATAAGGAAAATAGATACGCAAAGAGAGATATAATTTTTGTCACTCAATATACCTATAAAGTCTAAGGTTTCGTCATAGTGTCCTAATAAGATTGGAGGGAGAACCGAATACACATTGAAGAAAGAGATTGTCACTCTTCGGACTGAGAGTAATAAACGGCATATATATACAAACAAGTTAGGGTCATATGTGTATTGCATATATGTCTTAACGATGAGGTATTAGGACACCCATTTTGTCTATATTATTAATCCCATACCATAAATATATGTTGACGAAAACAAAAGTCGGAATGTTATAGGTCAGTTCAATCATAAAAAACTTAAATGAATCCGACCATGAAAAGAAGGGGTAGGAGAAGCCACACCAACACAATGAGCAAATATCATGCAAACCTAAGCAAACAAGGAGAGACATAAGGTAAAAAAGAGAGGGGAGTCAAGGGTGAAGACGAAGGACAAACTGCACACATACATTTCGTAGTGGTACCAAGACTCAGCTTCGACATGTTTTTGGTCTCCACACTGAGGGAGGAGGGTAAGGGTAGGACGAATGTAAGGAGTAAAGGTCGGGAAAAGGGTGTTCGTGCCCAGTGGTCAGATACGAAAGACCAAAGAGGAAGGATGCAAAGAAAACATGTTTATTCGTTGACTTATACATAAAAGAAAAATTAATAAGTGACTCAATATTAAATGTATCGTATTTTAAGTGGTCAAGTTCATTACATGTTTAGTCACTAAGACTCACTTGATCAACTCCACATGTCAGTGGTGCATTATGTCAGAAGTTCGTAAGAGGAACAGAGTCAAAGTCGGGGTAAGGTCCGTTGGCGATTGGATAAAGGGACGAAGACATCGAAACGGAAACACTGATAAAGTAGATTTACCTTAATATATTATATACCAGAAAACACAAACCGGAGAAAAGGAATCGTATTACAAAAACTCCAAGTAGGTACGATATAGGACATTACTATAAAGTAAGGAAAAATAACAATTGATCATAAAGTACCTACAAATCCAACAAAGTCGAAAATCTGATAATATTTATTTATACCACGACACTTATAAGTGGACGTTCATGTGCACTAAACCGTAAAGGGAACCTATATATAGATCCTCATCTTAGAAACCTAATACACCATTTAAACACGAATTAGAAAATTCTTTGACGGTTCCTTGAAAGGTTTCACTGAATAATGATAATAATACGGTAGAATAATGGTAGTCGTTGCATACTCCTAAGGGTAAAGAGACGCTGGAACGGTTGTAAACAGTAACAGAAAGAAAAATTTTTAACCAACTAAAGGCCGACACGACCCAGAGGAAACGAAACGCACCCGAAAGAGATCAACGCCGCTCACCCCCGAGGAGAGATCAAAACCAGGTACCCGACGAAGAGCACCGACTGAAGATAACAGCGAGTCGTGTCCGACATCCGCGTGTCCGAAGTCATCAACGTCTTGTCCCCGAGTCATCAACATCGTGTACAAGGGGATACCGTACACCCTAGAAGGGTTTGGTCCCCAGTTTGGGTACAGGGGACGTAGCCGTCCGTCTAAGAATAGGTGCTGTGGTGGTCTCTTCAGGGACAGACAGAAAAAATAATATTGACAGATCCCTCACACCACCTCTTCCTTTACCGCGGGGTGAGGTCATGAGAACGGACCTTTTAGGGTACCTGTCTCCTCGGACCCTCCGACGTCAGGTACCTCAGCGATTCTCAACCTGTGTTGGCTTCACTGAATCGTCGTCGTCGTCCTTCACACCTTACCATAGAGCACTAATATTAAACTTAAAGAGTTTATTGATTGCTACATGAAAAAAATACACGAATAACACAGCCTCGCCTCACAATCAGTGAATCACCACAGGTCGGGAAACACTGGGACACCTGACATCGGGTGTTCTGAGGAGACAGGTACCTTAAGAGATTCGTTCTTATGACCTCACCCAACGGGAAAGAAAGAGATCACATAGAAGGGTTGGGTCCCTAACTTCGATCCAGAGGACGTAACTTCCGTCTAAGAAATGGTAGACTCGGTCGCATAGCAGAAACCATTTTACAGACAAGTCTAGAGAACGGGTAAGATTTTGACCCAACAAACAGAATAACTTAATATTCTACTCCATACACTAAACGTTTATAAAAGATAGTTAAACACGAAGAGAAGTGAAAGAATTACTACAGAAAACTTTACATTTTCAAAATTTAAAGGTGTTTCAGGTTAAATAATTAAAAATTTACATACCTAAAACACAAAACACAATATATACTACAACATGGATTTTTTTAGAAATGGATTGGTTTCCAGAGTTTCTAAAAGAGTATTTTGAAAATATAAAAAAAGAGAATTTTCAAAAAATCAAAATCGAGAGTGTAAATCCAGAGACTACGTAAAACACTGAAAACACATACTATACTCTATTCCCGGATTTACTTAGAAAAAACGTATACCTATAGGCCAACAGAGTCGTGGTAAACAATTTTTCTGATAGTAAAGAGGGTTATTTAACGGAATCCTAAAAACAGATTTTAGTTCACTGGTATTTATGTCCAAATAAAGACCTGAGAACTAAGACAAGGTCACTAGACAAACGGACGGAGATACGGTCATGGTATGTGACAGAACTATCACTTTTAGAAGGTTTATACAAAAGGAAAAAGTTTTAACAAAATTGAGAACTCAGAAAACGCAAAGGTACATTTAAAATCTTATTCGAACAGATTAAGACTCTTCTTTTTTTTTCGTACAACCTTAAAATACACATAAACATAGAGGAATAAAAAATGTACTTCTATTGTATATTGTTTATTAGAATACGTAAAACTGAGAAAAAATGAATAATCATATAAGATTTTTAGTGAGGCTTAGTCAAACATCTCTAGAAAGGGTAACAAAGAAAAATTGTCGACGTGTCATAAGGTGGTTCATTTGCATGGAATTAAGAAATTGATAAATAATACCTGTAAATCCAAAAAAGGTCATAAAACATTAATGTTTAAGACGTCACTTATTGGAGTACATATAATTAAAAATGACAACAACCTCTAAGGATCTTCACCCTACCGACCAATTTTCCATTTATACATAAAGAGATGTAATTTCTTTATCACGGACACACCGAATGAAGACAAAATGAGGAGTCTATAACTACTTACACTTTTACTTGAGTTACCTCCGACACAGGTACTGACAAACTTATAAGGACCGTTAATAGCGACGTGAACAAAGCTACCGAAGTACAACCGAGTACTACCAGTATTAACAGAGCCATTCTTTTTGTCCATCTTTACCATTAATAGTAAATGGAGGGGAGATCGTGGGGTGGGGAAAGAAAAGAAACTGTTTTTGTATAAGAATTTTCTTTTGACCCTAGTATTTGAACACAAAAGACCGAGGGCTCTTTAGTATGAGGGATTATCTTTTGGTCCCATACATAAAATCAAAAATAGACCAGTAAGTATTATATTTGGGAGGTAACAGGTTCCTCCACCCACCTATAACAGTAATCATGAATAACTGAAAGACCGTAACTGAACAATGAAAATTCTAGAAATCAGAACACAATTTTCCCAGAACTGAATTTCGATAAAGAAATTAGGACATTTATGGAGATAAGGTCTTAGTACATTTTGATAAACAGCATTTATAAGGTGTACACACGAACCTAGAGTCGGTCTATCTGAGGGAAGAAAAAGGAAGTTTCTCTCTTTTTAATTTTGTCTTTGGAAGGTAATTGTAGGAGGATCATAGGGTGTTTGGTTTTTGTAGACAATCTCAAAGTCAGAGACTCAATCCTTGACGTTTCTCGTAACAAATGTAACCAAGGAATACGATCCTTATTTTGTCTTGAATTTTTATCGTTCGTCAACCTATCCCGACTTACAACCTACCAGAATCTTCTACACCGTGTGGACCTTCCGTTCACAAATACCAGATTAACGTGAACTTCCGGCTCCAATCGTCACCATGTCTCCTGTAGTACCCTGAGCCTCCTACAGTCTAAGGAAACCGTAGTTAGGAAGTACACCAACTGGGTGACTACAGGTAAACCGATTGGTTCTCTTCGAACTCGGTCCGGGGTGGAGACGCCCCTGTCGATTAAGTCTACGAGGGAACGACACGTCACCTTTACCGGCGAACTAGTTTACGAAACTCTACTCGTACCACCACCACCACTAAATCAGTGGTTCAATTCAGGTTGAGAATGCTAGGGTACCAGGGCATCTGACATCGGACGGTCCGAGGAGACAGGTACCCTAAAGGGTCCGTTCTTACGACCTTACCCAACGGTGAAGGAAGAGATCCCCTAGAAAGGTTGGGTCCCTAGTTTGGACGTAGACCGAGGTCGTAATGTCCGTCAGACGACATAACGTCCGTCTAAGAAATGGCTGCCTCGACGACCCCTTCGGGATTTCCAACGATTCACTCATATCCGGCTTGAACATAAAACTCACAACCCCTTCCTCTCATAAACCTTGAATCCGGACTATACTGGAAACAGTACAGTGGACTACAGCTGAGACAGGGAGGGACAGACACACACCATACTCTCCAGGTCGTGACCAATCTGGTGAACCGGAAGGTTCGGACGTCGAGAGTCCCTCCTCTCTAACTCCCGACCCTGAGTGATTAGGGAGACGTTGAAAGATCCAGTAGTCGTGGTGGTTTTCTGTGTAATCTCTGTATCAGGACTCTCGTCGGTATTTAACTCTAATTAATTTTTGATTTTTTTTTTTCTTTAATATAAATCACACATTAAATGTCATACAAATTTTTTTTGGTGTGTAAAAGACGCCCTTTAGTGAATAAAGGGAAACTAATCGGTTGCCGTACAACTCCTAGACATCAACTACCTTCTGGGTAACTAGTCAACACGAGTTTGAGTGTCGGATCCCATTCACCCTTGAAGACTTCTTGTTGTGCGTCTTGACAGGTTCTCAATTCCTGAGTCCTGGAACCCACCCCAGTAAACCTCATTTCCGGACGAGTCTTTAGGCCTCCGGGGTTCAAGAAGGAACGGACCGAGTCTATAAAGTCGTCTGATAAAGGTAAAGGGGGAGAGACCCGAGAGAAAGACCCAAACCATCGTTCTCAGACGGAACGTCTTTCTGAGACTTGTAGGTAACTCATGGAGACTTCCCCGAGTCCTCAGATACTTTTCCTTCCGCTCTCTTTTATGTCACTATGCACTTCTCGTCCCGGTCGTGTGTCTCTTTGGAGAGACGGTAAACCTGAGTTTTCTCGTCTTTTCGTAAAACACTGTCCCTTCCTCGAGTCATAGTTTTAAATCCTCACCGTCAAAGGACACAAGAGAACCTACCGGGGATGGAGAGGAGTCGGGGACTGGGGTGTGGACGACGGCTATATACTCGGTCCTATACGTCCCCTGCTTGTGGTGACTCAAGACCGACAGATGGGTCTAACGAGGTCCTAGAACCCACGGACATTCGGACTTTTTGTTTTGCATCGAGAAGGTCTGTCGAGTGGGGTGGACTTAAGGTAAAGACAAATAACTTATAGACCCTCGTGCCTTATCGATAATCCAGAACATCGTAGTGAACTCTTCAAATTTTACTGTGGTCCAGAGTAGGTTCCGATCAATCTGGTCACACTGGGTCTATAGTCGCAAGATTGGACGCCGGTCCAACACTTTGTGACAAAATACGAGACTTCTTTGAGTGGTCGAATCACACGTACACTTGAAACCATAATTAAGTAAGGGACTATCGAGTTAACCATTTCTTAGGTGGACGTTACGCCCTCTGGACCCAAGCTAAGGACCCAACCCTTCTAGGGGACCTCTTCCCTTTCTGATGGATGAGGTCATAAGACCGGACCTCTTAAGGTACCTGACATATCAGGTACCCTAACGTATCTCAACCTGTGCTGACTCACTGAAAGTGAAATTAGGCTCACGTAGTGGGTTGAACTATGTAAAGAGTAACGAAACCTCTTTTCCTTATCACCCACTTCGTATCCCATCCCACCCCGTTGAGTCTCGGTCCGGTCCACAACCACAGGTCTCTCTGTCTAGCGAGGACGAGTGGGGTCAGGAGAGACGTCCTTGTCGGTCCGGTCCACACAGGGTCGTAGAGAGTAGGAGGCCTTACACGAGGGAAGTGGGAAACCGTGCCTCTTCCCGCTCAAACAATCCGAAGTCCCCTACCGACCTCAGGGTAGTCAAATCTTTCCGTAGACGACCCATCACACCCTCCTGCCTACTGACATTCTAGACTTCGAACTTTGGTCTATTGTCTATAAATTTACACTTACAAGGACAATGTCTACGGGGGTCCTCGATCACTATCCGTGTACCCTTTAGTCCCGACCTCTTTTATTTAACGAAAAATGTAATCGGAAGAGGAGTTCGGAGATAGTCTAGACCCTAAAAAGACCTTCAAAGGAGAAGAAATCGAGACTACTACGATACGAGAAGAACAAACAAGTACGTCACTTCTCAATTATACACGGACGTCCAATGTCCCGATACGATTTATATATACATAAAATTTTTATACAGAAGTTCCTCAAACGTTAGATCACCTCTACCTATTTATTTGTTAAAACTCCTCAGTTTTCCATGTCTAATTTTTTTTTAAACTCTTACGTATCGCCATTCACATAACTACCTCGGTACATGTCCTCTCACACACTGAGTCACCTTCTTTCCAGGAGATTGAAAGGGGACCCCCGTGTCGTGACCCAGTTCCGAGGGAGGGAGGGACGACTACCGAAGAAATAACCCCGAGGACGAGAGAGTAGGACGATGGGAGTCTCAAGAAGTTTAAGAAGGAGACCGGTAGAGGAGCGAGAGGAGAGGAGAGGGAAGGATGTGAGGACGGAAACTGAACGAGTTGACGAGAGGAGAGAGGGAAGGATGTGAGAACGGAAACTGAACGAGTCGACGGAGGTCGTAAAATAGTCCTGTGGTGTTCATTCACCAAAGGTTTCGACAGAAGTGTGGCCCGAGTCCAAAGGTTGTCGGATGACCTAGATCGGGACCTACAGTCGTAGAGTTTACATAGTGGAGGGACGGGACGACCCCTGGTTGGTTAGAGGTGGGGGTCAAGAAGGGGTACAAAGAGTCGGTGGAGTGGGATACAGGTGCACTGTGGAACGGGTGTCAAGAGGAAATAAAGAAGGTAGTATCCGTAGGGGAGACAACAGGGGAAGAGGAGGACGGGAGTTAGAAAGGGTCGTAGTCCCAGAAAAGGACACTCAACTGAGAAACGTAATCCGTCGAATTCATAACCTCGAAGTCGTAGTGAGGAAGGTTACTTATAAATCCCAACTAAAAGAAATCCAGTGGTTGAGTTACCCGTACTCAAACTCGTTTGAGGTCCTCTATCAATTCCTGTCCCTACACGACGTGAAGAACCTCAACGTTTCTCAGCCTGTACTACTCGTTGACTTGTCGTCGTCCGTAGGAGTGCCGGTCCGGGGTCCAGTCCACGGATGACCGTGGTCGGTACCGATAAAGTCCGCGTACGAACTTCGACCTGAGGGTCCAAAGTCAAGAAGGGAAGGGACACAGGGAGGGGGGTCACGACAGAATAGGAAGGGTTGTACTCCCCGACTGGCACAGTAGGGTCGAGGGCACTAAAGGTTAACGGAGAGACTACTTCACCCTTGAAGAAGCGGACCATAAATTCCAGGATACGTAACACTGGGGTTAAACAAAAGGGTCGAGATAGAGGACATTGAAGGGATGGATATGGTACGAAGTCAGTTTAACTTACTGGGTGTCAATAGACCTGTATGAGGTACAGGGGGTCGGAAGGACGATGTGAGTACGGGAAAGAAGACGGAGGTCGGGGAAGAGGACTAAATAGTAACTTCTTTCTGACGTTCCGAGTGCGGAAGTAGTCGAAAAGGTTCCTTGGGTAGGACTTTGGGTGTCGGTCTACACTGGAGGCAGGAGACATGGTGGTAAATGGAATGGAGTGGTAATGAGGATGTCACAGAGAAAGGGAAGCGACTTCCCCTACGAGGATCTCGGTCCCTTAACGTAGAATGAGTAGACACAAAATAACAGAGGAGATCGTGGCTCGAAACCTTTCTCTTCCATTTATGAGTGACCTGACTAACGGAACACAGGTCCACCTCCCGGACAAATTCCCTCGGTGCCTGAGCACTCCCGACCTCAATTAATGGACGTCAGGGTGATCGAAGTTAAGACTCTCGAAGACACTGTGTTCCTGGACTTCTCCCTGGAGCAGAGACGAATCGTCCTCGGGAACTCGACGACCCGTCACCCCACCCCTCAACCCACCCCCTACCCTCACACGGCCCTCTCCCACACACACTTCGTCGGGGTGTTCGTTTCCGAGTCGGAAGAGGGGGACGTCTGTACCTACTCACGGACCTCTTGTTACCACCGACGGTCGTGTGGACGCAGTTGCAGTACCCCTCGATGCTCACGGCGACGTTCCTCCCGAAGAAGGACTCGCTGTTAGTCGTGTGCACGTAAGTGGCGAGTCTTCCATAGAGACGAACCGGCCCCCCTCCGCCCCTCTCCCCGTCCCAGTGTAGACTCTCAGGGGGATGGGGGGTCACTGAGATCTCCCTTTCGCACGGCACACATTTCAGACCTCCGGACTACTCATGCGTCCCATAAAGTCGAAGTGGAAGAAGTGGACCGCTTTACTCTCTCAACCAGACCCACTCTAGACTCCAGAGAAGTCTGAGAGTGTCAACGACTAAGATTAGAGATTTATCTCGTGTAAAGTTTGTACTGCTACAGAGTCTTCTTTACTAGACGGTTCAAAAACTTTTTCCACGACGTTTCGTGTCGTGGTTCACGTTCGGACGAGAATCACCCCTCCCGCCCTCCCCGACCTCGGAAGGACACCTCTGAGTCATTTGCCGGGACAAAAGTCGTTCTCGCCCGGAAGGGATATGAAACATCAAAACTTGAGACTGGAGACCCTAAGGTCCCCCGTCCACCTGGGGAAGAGGTCTGACCCCCCAGAGATAAAATCCCAAAGGAAGTGGGTATAACGGTAAGTGGTAAAGAGGTATTTAAACGTATTTTGAGAGGAGACTACCGAAAGCAAGGGAGACGAAACACAAATATAGATAAAAGAAAAAGACAATCAAGTTACCTACCAGTCCTCCCTTTCCGTAATTCAAGAACACCGGTCGGTCGGTAAAAATTGAGTCACGACACCAAAGGTAAGAAGGGACGAGAAAGAATTCGGTGTCTTGGTGTGAAACTACCGACATACAGAGGGTACCGACAGGCACGGACGAAAATTCCCTTCACGAGGTTTATGATCTGATACTTGGGGAAACACGACGAACAAGTAGGAGTATTCAATTTTACTCCACTAAAAGTCAAAAAGACGATAAATTAGTGTTCTAAATATCTAAATAATAAAATTAACACCATCAAGTCCACTAAAAAGTTCCCAAAGAAACACCTTCTACTAAAAACGGAGTAAAAGGTTCTTACTACCGAGGAAGGAATCGGGAGTGGTCGACAAACCCATGATTCTTCTCCTCAGTCTCTTTACCCCTCAACCTACGGGAATAGGGGGTCGGACGAATGACAGTCTCACACTCGACCAATGCGTATCGGGGACCGAGACTAGTCCACTAGAAAATAGAGAAATCCACACCGGGAACTGACTCATCGTCCAAACTAAAAGTAAAGGGGACGTCCCAAGAGACCTGAGAAGGTACTCGACACGGAGAACAACCTCCGACTTAATTCTCCGGTCGTCGTGCTCTTACTAGGACTAGAGTCCTGGGGAGGGGAAACCAACGAGTTTCGACGAAGGACCTTTCAGGGAGACCGAAGGAGAAGTCCACCGCCCCTCCATCTCGACCACCAGGACATCCATCTCGACACGAACTTGTGGGGGTCATACCCAGGGTAGAGAGCACTTCGGTGACCGTCACTAATTCTGGAAGAGAATGGGAGCGAGGAGGTCTCGTCACTAAGTCGGGGAAAGAGGACAGGGGTTCAGGGGTCTGACTAATATCTGTGTCCGAGGAGTCTGATGTTCTGGTATTCTCGTCCAGGAAAGGTGTTAGACATAAAAGATTCAAAAAAATACTAAGTCTGTAAGAATCTTGGGGATTTCTCACAAATTTTACTCGTATAAACAAACCCCGATATTGGGTTCAGGTTCATAACCTCAACACAAGACCTTCGTGAGACACTAAAAGACAACACAAAGTTGGACCGACGACTCACTTAAGTGTCACCGCACTCGGGTGTCTAATCTCGTCAAACGTCGACGGGTTAAGGTAACATCCCAAAATTGAGAGGTTTAGCCTCTTCCGTTACCGTGGGGTGAGGTCATGAGAACGGACCTTTTAGGGTACCTGCCTCTTCGGACCATCCGACGTCAGGTACCCCAGAGATTCTCAGCCCGTGTTGACTCGCTGAAGTGAAAGTGAAAAGTGAAAGTACGTAACCTCTTCCTTTACCGTTGGGTGAGGTCACAAGGCCTCTTAGGGTCCCTACCCCCTCGGATCACCCGACGGCAGAGACCCCAGCGTGTCTCAACCTGTGCTGACTTCGCTGAATCGTCGTCGTCGTTGAGAGGTTTATCTCGGTCGACATTTGTCATAAGGGGAATCCTACGGGAGGAACTTCACGTGTAATTTGAGGGCTTTAGATATAATTTTATCTGAAATTTTAGGTGTCGACTAGGAAATTTTTACCAACTTTCTTCCATTTGTGACGTTCGATCATAAAAGATCTCAGTAGTTACAACAATAATTATTAATATATGATTTACAAGAAATTATATTCCCTAGTGTGATCAATTAAGGCTCTCTTTGAGTTCGATAAACACAAAAAAAGTAGGAATCTCTGGGGTTTCAAGACTATTTCTCTGACACACAAAAGTGGGTACATTACCCCCATCCGACCTCTCTCTGTGTACCGGGGTCAGACGGAAACAGGGATAAGTACCCACGAGTCCGAGAGTTTTACTCGTAAGGAGAAAACAAAACAGGAGAGACTCTTATAAAGATTTACAAACGTGGCGACGGAAAAATCTCATCACTCGTTCCACCGTCCAATCACTCATTCCCCGACACGACAATTGTCCCCGATAAAGAAGGAAAAGAACGGGATAAACGTTTCGAATAAAAATAAGTCAAAGGTTATTACATGAAGTCACTCTGGGACCCGGTCCCCAGGGGGTCTTACCCTATAAAAAGTCCAAAGACTCGACAAAGGAAGGACCACTTGATTGTCAGGATTTGTATTGACAGGTCCGTCAAAGACCCTATCGGTCCTGGGATCGACCCAGCGGGTCAAACCTGGTCAGGTAGACGGATGGGATCGTCACCGGAACAAAACTCAGTCCATGAGACTTTTCGAAGCCCCCGGGGAGAATTTTTCGGGGATCGTAAGGGTCTCGGTAAATTTGGAAATCACAGAAGACCATTGAAATCCAGAACGAACTATACTATACTGTAGTCCCCCGTTGAAGAAACACGTAGGGGTACCATAGACCACGTGTCAGTCAAGAATGTTTTATAACGAACACGTTTACTTAACGAGACTCTTCGTCATTTCAAGTGAAACGTTTGTAGAATTGTCTGAACATTTGCCTTACTTTTTCTTTTTCTCCTTCTTCGTCGACTAAACATACCCTCACATGAAACCCCACGAAGGGGGTAGGGGGTGGGACCCTTGGTAGAACACGTCGGGTCGTAGTCTTTGTAGACTTTCCGGCCGTACTCTACACCTCCTATCAGAGGACATCCCTTCCCTTTACTACAAAGATGACGACGGAAAAGAACCCGTGACAATGTAAATGGGGGTCTACGAGGACCTCGGACAATAACATTTACGGGACGACTAGGTTCTTGTTGACATTACGACCGACATTACGACCGAGGAAGAATCCTCCTGTCCCACGAAGGACCTCCGTCGAGGGTGGAGGACACCGTAGAATCATGACCCTCGTTTATTACAGAAGTCTTTAGTGACCGGGTTCGGTTCTCTTTCGAGGGGGGAGGTTGGGTCACGTTCGAAGAAAGACACAATTAACTGTCGTCGGGAACCGTGCCCACTTACCTAGGGTTGGTGGAGGTCGTCTAACTCACGACCTCGAGTTTGTCGAGCATTGACAGTCTATTTTTTGTTCCAAAATTCTCTTACACCCTACATAATCGACAACGGGAGAGAAAACCTTATCTTTACTGTAGACACATAATTTTGTTAGTAAGGTCAATTCGTATCTAGGTACCCCGGGTACCACTCTAAACCTCTCTTTACTGAAAACTGAAGTAATCTTGGTTAACCGATTCCAAAATCCCCGTGTTATGTCTCGTCATAACCTATGACCTTTTCAGCTTACTTTAGAAAAACATGAGTACAATTTTCTCACGGTGAAGGTCATAATCTTTTACAGAACAGTCACGTCTTAGTTACTCTTGTTTTAGGGATGAGAAAAAAAAAAATTATAAAAAATAAAAAATTTACAAAAAATAATATTTTAGGGATGAGAATTTTTACAAAATCTCAATGTAACGTGTTTACGTTTTTTCGTAGTGTACTTATGTATGGATAAATCAAGTCAAGTCAGTGAGTCAGTACAGACTGAGAAACGTTGGGTTATCTGACGTCGTGTGGTCCGAAGGGACAGGTAGTGGTTGAGGGTCTCGAACGAGTTTGACTACAGGTAGCTCAGCCACTACGGTAAGTTGGTAGAGTAGGAGACAACAGGGGAAGAGGAGGACAGAAGTTAGAAAGGGTCGTAGTCCCAGAAAAGATTACTCAGTCAAGAAGCGTAGTCCACCGGTTTCATAACCGCGAAGTGGAAGTCGTAGTCAGGAAGGTTACTTATAAGTCCTGACTAAAGGAAATCCTACCTGACCAACCTAGAGGGTACGTCAGGTTCCCTGAGAGTTCTCAGAAGAGGTTGTGGTGTCAAGTTTTCGTAGTTAAGAAACCACGAGTCGAAAGAAATACCAGGTTAAGAGTGTAGGTATTACTGATGACCTTTTTGGTATCGAAACTGATATACCTGGAAACAGCCATTTCATTACAGAGACGAAAAATAAAAAAAAAAATTATTTTAAAAAAAAAAAATTTCTTTACTCCAGTAATCCTCTACCTTAGTCGACGGGGAGTGGGGAGAGTCAGATCTACTTCTACTACAGAGACGAAAAATTATACGACAGATCCAACCAGCCTCGAAAAGAAGGTTCCTCGTTCGTAGAAAACTAAAGTACCGACGTCAATGGTAGACGTCATTAAAACCTCGGGTTCTTTTATTTCATAGAATGACTTGGGGTACTTGTCATACTTATTCTTTTTTTCTATACTGTATGGATAATTACAACACGTTTGGTCCCTCTCCAAAACTCTTATGAGAACCCATACTATTGTCAAGGACGTCTCACGATCCTATACCGTCTCAGGATTTCTTAGCCATAACTCTTCTCCGTACTTCGACCGTTTGGTGTGTCTACAGACGAAATGACGTTGGGGTAGTCAATCTGCGTACGATTGGGTAGATCCTTTTATTGAGGGAAGGGTGGTATAAATAGTGTTCTAGTCCGGATTACTTTTAGTGTCAAATGAGCCCTTCCTAAAATGTCGTCGAGTTCCTTTGGTGTACATACTCCAGAGACAAAGACAAGAAAGACGACAACTGGAGACTCGGACGACTCCCTCCCGGGTCCTTGATTTACTTCCACCAGTGTATTCTCTCCAGGGACCCGTCCACAGGTTCCCTACTACGGTTTTATGTCTTCATCAGTGTCACCGGAGGTCTCACACCTAAACCACCCCCATCTCTCCTCCCAACTTTAAAAGACTTTTAGTAGAAGCTCTTATATACTTTTCCTCCTGAAGGGACCAATTCTGAGCCGAGGTTTACATCCCCCGAACCCAAGGTAGGGACCAGTCTCTGGATTCTAGGGTATACGACGTCTCGTACCACGAGGGGACGGGGGGGGTTTTTCTTATACACTTTTCCAACTCTTAGAAGTGGATAGACGTCTAAAAACATCTCTCTAAGAGGAAAAGACAAACGTAAGAACTAGTCGTACCCATTGTCGTACCTTCTCTACTCAGACTCCTGTTCAAGGACCCCAGGTGTCCAAGACTAAGGTGTAGGTTTTGTCTCGAGGATCACCATGAAGAAAAAAAAATTAGAAAACTAGTGTGGTGTACCCTAGAATCAAGGGACGGGTCCCTGACTTGGGTCCGGGAGACGTCACTTTCGTACCTCAGGATTGGTGACCTGGCACTCCCTTAAGGGAGGATCACCCATGAAAGAAGAATCACATAACGCACCCGAGGATAGAGAAAACCTCTTAACTTTACAGGATAGAAAACCCACTGTATTCTTTTAAAAGTGTAGAGACAATTGACCGAACTATACTTACTGTATAAGAACATTTTACACCCCGACTACCTGTAGGTCTGTCCGTCCAGACACCGGACGGACGGTCGGGGAGGTCTGTGAGGTCCCGAGACCTAAGACCACGTTGGGCCAGTAGCCGACGTACGACGACAAAACGTCTCCCAGACTCGACGTACTTATTCTTAGTACCGACATCAGTGTAGACGTTCCTCCGGGGCTTCCCGTCACAACGGACACTCACGTCCGGTCCGAAACTCGACCGGTTCTTGGTCTCTCTAACGTAGACATTCATGTCTGACCATGGGGTGGGGAGGGACGTGGGACCCTTGGTACTCGATAGGATGGGGTCTCCAACAGAACACGTCGGGTCGTAGTCTTTGTAGTCCCTTCCGTCGACCGTACTCTATGTCTCTTATCAGAGTACATCCCTTCCTTTTACTACAAAGATTTCCCTGGTCAGTCTTCCTCGAGTGTGAGTCCTCACTCCTTACACTTACGACCCCCTGTCCAGAGGGAGAAAGGTACCTTATTTTATTTTAAGGGAGTAAACCGTTGAGAAACTATGGGTGAAGGACGAAGAACACGTTCGGAGTAGATGGAGGAAAGAGGTTTGTGGTTTGAGTCATGAAAACCTTCTATCAAGGGTAAGAAAGTACGGAAGTTCCGAAAAGGTTCGGAGGAGGGGCAGGACCGAACCACTTAAGAGTGAGTTATAAATGAATGAATAAAAACCGACACGACCCAGAAACAACGACGTCCACCCGAAAGAGATCAACACTGCTCGTCTCCGATTGAGAAGAGACACCACGAGCCCGAAGAGTAACGTCTCCGAAGAGAACAATATCTCGTGCCCCGAGGTCCCACGTGCCGGAAGTCAGCAACGTCGTGGTGCCCGAATTCACGTACACCCTAGAAGGGTCTGGTCCTTAGCTTGAACACAGGGGATGTAACGGTCCACCTAAGAATAGGTGACATGGTGGTCTTTTCAGGGGTGAGTCAAAAATTATAGGACGGATTGAAGATTACTATTTCTATTATCCATGAAACCCTCTCGTAAATAATACACGTTTCCGAATAGATTTTTCCATGGTATAAGGTAAATTAAGAATGTCCGTAGTGGAATACTCGGTTCGACTCTTTTGACACCTCTTCCATTTCGACATTCCAGTGTCTCCCTCGTTCACCGTTTACATCCTAAGTGTGTATCTAGATCGGATTGACATTCCGAACGCGAGGATTAGTGGTACGATATGCTGGAGTCTTCGTCAGGGGCTACCGGAGTCTGGTCCGTCGGTCAAACATAAGACCGAGGGTGTCACAACAAATAAGGAGTTAGTATCGTGCACCGAGACACCCAACTTTACATACAAATACACAAACAAAGAGGTCGATACTTGGAGAGGTTCAGTCCCTAAAACAGAATGAAAACGGAGAACCAGAACAGGACCTACACAAGTTATGTGTAAACATATTACCTACTCAGTCATGTACCACATGTGTCAGGTCTACGTCGACGGAGCCCTACTTCTTTGTGTTATTATCGAGGTTGCCTATTGTCCTTTGTTGGTGGTAATTTCCACAAAGATTTGGTGATAAATACGGCCTCCTTTGTGACACCCAAAGGAAAATCCTTGAGAAGGGTTTCAGTGACCCGAAGGCACCACCAAGTCGACCACTTCTTAGGCGGACGATCACGTCCTCTGTATACTCTACACCCAAGGTAGGGACCTCCTCCTTTACCGTTGGGTGAGGTTATAAGAACGAACCTTCTAAGGTATCTCCTCGGACCACCCGACGTCCGGTACCCCAGAGTTTCTCAACTTGTACCGACTCACTTGTACGTGGAGATAATGTAAAACCCCAAAGAGTCCACCGAGTCGTCCATTTCTTAGACGAACGTTTACGTCCTCTACGTCCTCAGTACCTAAGCTAGGGACCCAGTCCTTCTAGGGGACCTCTTCCCGTACCGTTGGGCGAGGTCATGAGAACGGACCTCTTAGGGAACCTGTCTCCTCGGACCGTCTGACGTCAGGGATCACAACTTCTCTCAACCTGACTCGTACGTGCGCCGTACGGGTTTCAGTACCTGGAAGATCTTCTACGGGCGTCAAACGATCCCAACCAACAAATGTCACTCATCTGGGGGCACCAATTCTCTACCTCTCTGTCCCTGAAGGGACCACCAGGTCACCGACTTTGAGGCGTGAGGGTTACGTCCCCCGGGTCCAAACTAAGGACCAACCCCTTGATCAAGGGTGTACGGCGATGATTCTGGACCACGTCGGTTTATTTATTTATAAAAATTTTTTTAACTCTACCTCTCTGTCAAAACGACCACTCTCCGAAGAGAGACCATAAAGGTAGCGTTTCGTCTCACGCCGGAGTATCGGACTGTGTGATCCCGACTACGATGGTAGTGGTAGCCGTCCAAGACTGTCGGAGTATCCCGGGATTTTCCCCCTGACCGATGTCGACAGAAGTTTTTCTCCTGGGTCCAGAGACGTCCTCTGAGTGGACACCTACTCTAGGTCGTAAAATGTCGGAAAGTCCTCGGTCATCCGATGGACTCTGGAATAAAAATTTCTAAATTTTACAAAATTTCTATAGTAACGAGTTTATTATGGTATTCTAATATAAGTCTATTATAATATTTTGAACTTTATTAAAAATTTTTTGGGTCTTAAAGTGGTGTATTAGGTCGACAAAACGAAAAGAGTATAAGGATAAATCAACAACTGTACGTATACGTTAATAATGTGTCGATATTAGTGTCTTGTAAAAGAAAGAATGTCGTGTTTATATCAAAATCAAGAAAATGTAATTTTTTAAATTTTACTAACATATTCTTAAATTTGTCAGGCTTCTTTGTATATTGGAAGGGGGGAAGGGTAAAGGAAACGGTCTCCATTGGTGACAAGCCAAACTACTTGTCTATCAAAACACCAACCGAAAGAAGGGGAGGAACCGAACAATAGTTACACAAGTATGTGTCAGAAACATTAATAACCAATTACAACGTAATTGACACGCTTCTCAGTAGTAAAGGAGACTAATGGGAGGGAAGATTGATTAGTCTATATTAGACTACTCTCTTTAGGATTGTATATGTATATTTAATTTATGGTAGACAAGGGCTGTATTTTGCACTTTCGTAAAGGTTTACAGGATCATGAAGAAGACTATCTCGTCTCGTGATCAAATCTTAGAAAACCATAGTAAAGGAAATTTGCCACTTTTAGAGGGAGGTGGAAGCGTAGAGACAGAAGGGTATATCACAACGAGTCTAGACAGAAGGTCGTAAAGATGTTTAGGATAGTACTGACGAACGAATGTATCTGTCCCTGTACCTGACCCAGTCCCCAGAAAATACGTGTCAGGGATCATGTACGATCCCCGGACTTCTGAAGGACTTACTTTTAGTCTCGAGAAGGCCTCATTTGTGTCGGGGTCCACACCTGTAGTCACAAGCTACACAGTTAAGTAAAAGAGAATCACTGGACATTGGTACCTTTGCCACCTACGGTCGTGAGGACACTCCTGTGACGACTTCCGGGTCTCACATCGACGGTAGGAGTCATGTTCTACGTGAGCCTACCCTCCTCGACGGAGCCACTTACCACTGGGGTTGTGACCCAATCCCGGAAGGGGTCGGACGAACGGTGATTGGGTTGGGATTGGGTTTGGGATTCATAATTATCGCAAACCTTGGTCTCCATCCCACAACGGTCACGTGAACGGGAGCCCAAGGTACGACGAAGTGTACCCCGTCCCCCTGGGAGGTCTGGACCTTACCCCCGGGAAAAGAGGGACACTTCTGAGCCTCTCGGGAACTAGGAGAGGACCTGATCCGACGAGGGTCTCGACCATAAGACCTCTAACCTTGTTGTGGAGGGTTCTCTGGTCCCGTTGGCTTCAATGTCGATCGACAAGTAACACTGTCCCACCGGAAACGGCAGTCGTCTTCGGTCTCAACGTATGAATGCCGACCTACGGACGGGACAGGTAGTACTACACAGGAAACGACCGAGGTAAAATCTCCAAGGGGCTAGGTTCTAAGAAAAACAGGACTTGATCCCCAAGACTTCACTTAGACTTCGAACATAAGGGGTCCCAGACACCAGTCATGTTATATTATTTTTTTGAGAAAGGGTATAAATTACAGATAATTCCGAGACACCGGTACATTGTGTCTCGGAGTAACGTTGTACAAAAACAACTCGTTTCTCAGTGTAAAGAGTGTAACAAGAGCACAGACCCTAAAGGTTCCTTCACCAACACGACCCCTACTTGTTAGACTGAGTAAGTCAGACTCTTGACACGAAAAACGCAGAGAACGTCTCGCTCTCCTGTAACGGGACCTCCACTACCTCCCGTTACGGTGTAGACACCGTCTACCCCTATTTGCCCACTTTGCCGCCGACGAGTACCCATCCACGGAGTGTGTGTGGGGGTCGGGTCGGCGACGTAACAGGGAAAGGGAGGGGTTGAATGCCGGAGTCCTGACTTGGACCCCGGTACACGGGGTCTGGTCAACCTGGTCTCAGTCGTCGAGGACAGGTCGACCCCATACAGACAAGAGGTAGGTCCTGGTAGGTCTTGGGAACCAGACCACCCTTCTTGTAGCCAGGTCGGTAGTCGCATCGACCAATCGTAGACTTTGAACGGTACCCTGAACCTGTTTGGCACAGGATCAGAAGGAGATTTTACCTACATTATGTCAACTAGAGAAGCCCGATAGTCCTTCGAGTCAACTGTTATTATACGGTTTCACGAGTCTCAGGTGACGGACCCTGAATGACCCACCAGTCATGTACAGTCTAGGGGAGAGGTGACTCATTGATACTTCTCTCTCCGTAAAACCCGTCGGGGACGAATCGTACCGTGAAACCGACCCAAAAACAGGTGACTCAGAAGATCAATTCTGAGTCGGTCACAATTACCGTCCTATCTACTTACCTCTTCCCACCGTGAACCGACTCCCTGTGTCCCTCCAGACGGTCGCCCGGGCGACCTCGACCTCCGGTGTCTGTCGTCTGCGAGTCGGAACCGACACCCCGCCCTTAGTTCGTCGAGGAAACTACAATAATAAGACCTCTTTCGAACCGAACTGAATTTACTTTGACTAGAAAACTATCGAAGACCTACATTGCCAGTCCATTCTATAATTCGTCGGCAACCAATGGTCCGTCCACTGTAAAGACTCGAGAAAAGACGAGACGGGATAATTTTAATAATAAAAATTAACGGAATCTTGTCATACATACTTATTATATTTTTGGAATTTTACAATCAATCACGAATTATCAAGAACATTACTTTATCTAGTAAAGGGACAGAGTATTGAACGGTAAACGGTCACCGGTGTTAAAAATTAAGACCAACAAAGAAGAGGACTGAATGGGAAGGGGTATAAAGACTTTTCCCTTCACATATATCAATGAAGAACTACAGTCCACAAAAAAAGGGGACGTGGTGTCCCAAGTACCCTAGAATCAAGGGACTGGTCAATAGCTTGAACGTAGGATCCGTTACTCTCGTGTTTCAGAATTCGTGATCTGACGGTCCCTTAAGGGGACTACGTAGTCAAAATTCATAATCAAAAAATGAAGGATGATGTCTCCTAATTCAACAA